>JAJJKD010000111.1:0-142670 GCA_022376535.1 Xylariaceae sp. FL0662B
AATGGGGGGGTTAACAAATGACTGCAGAATTACTCACCGACAACCGAGTGCGGGCGGCCGCCGCCACGGTTGGCGAATTCGCGGCTGAAGTCGATGGAGCGGTTGAATGACAGGCTACCGTCATCCAACACGTCGATGTACTGCGCCTTGAAGTCGGCCGGCGTGTTGATGATGCCGATGTCGCCCGTCTGCACGAAGTAGTCCGTCACCACCAGGTGTTTCTGGTCCGGCGTCAGCTTCAGGTAGTGCGGGCCGATGATCGGCTGCTCCTCGTCCGGGTCGTCGAGACGCTTGACGTTGCTCAAGTCGCTGATGTCGAGCGCGGCGACGTGGTCCGAGGTTGTGAGTGTGAAGTAGGCGAGCTTGCCGTCTTGGGAGATGTCGGAGCTGGGTGGGTGTGGTGGTTAGTTGGGTTCTTGTGGTGGCTTCATGGGATCGTGGCTTACTAGATCGCGGTGGTGTCGCGCGCCTTCGGGCCGAGGTCGAACAGGGGCTCGATGACACCCTGGTTACCGTTGCCATCCTTACGGAAGGGGTATATGATCCACACCTGGCCGAGGTGGACTGCGGTGGCAAGAGCGGCGGACTCAGGGTTGCCAGGGATGAATTTGACGTCCTGTATGCCGCCGCCATCAGGGATGGTTAGGGTGCTGATGATTTTGCGGGAGTCGAGATCCCAGAGACGTAAGGTGTTAGCACGCTGGATGCCGACAGTGGGCTTAAGGATGGTTAGTGGCACGATGAAGTCCGATGTCAGGATGATCTTCTTTTCGAAGTCTACGGCCAGGCCGTGTGGGTTGAACTGTTCGCCTAGGATATTCAGCGTGCCTTCGACGTCCTCGGGCCACTGGTGTATTATGTTGAAGTCGGCATCAGTCTCGACTAAGCGGCCTGGCGAGGTACCCAGGGCAGAACCCATGTAGGTGATGAAAAAACCACCATCGGGCTTCGCGCGGATTTCGTCCGTAATGGATGCGAGCAGGGCGCGGTTGCTCTTCAGGAAGGCTGGGCGGTAAGGGTCCGTGGTGTCGAAGTAGAAGGCAGTGTCCTGTGTCTTCAGGAGTGAGAGCAGACCGCCGCCAATGAGAGTCTTGCCGTCCAGGGACGGGCCTAGATGATGAGGGTTGTTTCCGCTGGAGGGGACATCGGTGACATAGATGAGCTCACCGAAGGTGTCATCATCAAGAGAGTAAGTAGCCAAGAAGTCCTTGTGCTTCTTGTCACCAGCGCCAACCCAGAAGTAGCCGATCTTCTTAGGCTTAATGTTGCTAGGTGTGAATGGAGGTGAGTCTAGAGGGGGAGTGGGAACTTGGAGGATGGGCAGTGGAGGAGCAATGCTGGCAAGAGGCTCCGTGACACCAGGGATAGCAGGAATCAAGGGAGGTAGGGAAATCTGGCGCTCCTGGACCTTGGAGGGCACAGCAACAACTCGGCTCAGGGAGGCTAACGTAGCCACCGCGAGCAGACTTGTGAAAGAGCGCATGTTGGAGGGAAAGACTGGGTAAAGTCAAGTTTGATGAAACGGGCTTGAGTGATCAGCCTATTTGCCCAACAATGTTAACTGGAGCTGGTCCACGAGTTCTTGGAGGTTTGAGCAAGTTTGAGGTGGTTTCGCCATGCTTTATATGCTTGGTGGCCATCTCTCTTGCACTCTTGCCTTCCTGAAGTGATCTTTTCGTCCTCTCTATCTTCCCTTGGCGAAGTCTTCACAACGAGCCTTCTACGGTCTAATTACGACGATCAACGAACTACGATGTCTCACGGCGTCAGCCAAGAGCCGGCACAGCGCTCATCAGAATCTCGATTTCGTCTTGCCATTATCAACCAAGATGTCGTCATTGAGAGTTTTTCCTGAGGTAAAGAGCGATATCCTGAGCATAACAGGTAGGTGATACCCTCGATCTCGACGCCCGCTGTCGTCAAATTTTCAATATTAATAATGAAACTAGGACAGTATAAGCGGCTATGGATCATCGTTATGCATATGCTTTTTCTAGGCCTTACCGGAAGACCTCGTGACCGTTCAAATAGTCTAGTACGTGATGCATTGTATGGGATAATATCCTTGTCAGCGTCGATGCTAGAAGGCTTTAGGACCACACGAATAGCAGACGAACTCTTCAACAGGAATGTTAGTTTTGAAATAGTCCAGGATTGTGGGTGAGATGAAGTGATATTATCATTACCCATGACTATATAGGCTAGATCGGGAGACAACTGCACTAATAAGGTCTTTATAGAGGATAGTCAAGAAAGATATAACTTCAGATTGGCAATGATCAACATGTAAGAATCGGTCGTCGACCAGATTCTTTCGTGGTATGCCTGTCTCGTTGTCCTAATAGATTGGACAAGCCCAGTTCCGAATAGGTTACTTTGGACCATTTTGTAAGCCCTCCCTATACCCGGGTTATTGGGCTGGTGGGAGTGGCGACTGGGGAAAGCTTCACTTGGTGGGTGATGGGATAAAAATTCAGACTGGTCGTGTGTGCTCCAGTGCAATGAAAGCGGCCGCTCAGCTTTCTCAAGAGATGTGTATTGCGACTTCCACCATTCTGAGTGATACCGAGCGGGCTCTGATGAGTAAATTCAGTGTTGTTATGTTAGGGCTGAATTTGTAGCAACGGGGGGAAAGCAAATACTGTGCCAAAACTGTTGCTTGCTACCTAGTCCGTATAGTTATGTCGAGCTGCCAAGAGATGTGTAAGCTGTCGTTCAATACCTACATAAGTCTCTTTTGAAGTAGCATTATTGGAAGAGGCATCTTTAGTCCCTGGAACTAAGGTAACCCGGCAATTTAGGAATGCGTGTTACGTGCAGCCAATGGCGTTTTTGGAAATACTTCAGGAAAATCAATACAACCTTAGAACCTAGAGATCTTGTGCTATACGAGCAAGGGGTATAGGTACATGTATATAGGGGCAGCCAGGGGCATGCAGTGTTGAGGCTTGATGTAACCTAGGAAGAGGACTATAGGAAAAGACAAGCCGTCGAAAAACAAGCATTGCCATGTTCCTCCTTGCTTCTCTACAAGGACTAGGTAGACCCGGCACCAAGCTGTCGACACACAAATTTGATTTTCTTGTATACATATTACGGGTCACCTATATTGTCTGTAGAAACTGCAATCTTAACCACCCTTAGTCCTCACTCGGGATGGTCGGCGAATGCCCAACGCCAAGCGATGAGGTTATTTTAACGTGAATGGTGTTTTAAGCACGCTGGCACTCCATAGGGCAGACCCACGACCCACCCCAACTGACATGCATATAGAGCGAACGCGCCTCAGGTCCCGAAAGTCTTTTCCTATTAAGAACTGCTAAAGGATTGTTATCCGACTAGCGGGAAGCTATCACAAAGATCTCGCTATAGAAGTAAAGATCAAAGCGCACTAGCTTGCTATGTGTTAGATTAAAGGGGTTAGATCATATTTGTATATAGGGATCGGAATGGATCAATTATAGTGCCCAATTGCGTATACAAATATAACGGGCGATGGCAGGAAAATATGGCCTGATTAATCAATCAGTTACACACACCACTCAATATACGCAGATCTGCACACACAATACAATTTCATCCAATAAGTGATTGAATACGTGTTGATCTCGATAGTTCTAAGCCACTTATCTAACACATCCATTACTACCCTAGAAGTAAGGTTGAGAGAGCTCGAATAGCTTCAATCTCACCTTGAGAATGCAGTCAAAACGTACTACATCCCATCCTCACTCGGGTCCTCCTGGCCCTTCTCGTTACCCCTCCTCAGCTAATACGGGGGTTGCTTTCGAGCGTTCTAGAAGTAGCGTTAACGTCTAAGTCGTCCATAGCGCCATTCGGGGCACAGGATAGAGCGGTCGCTGATTTTAACCCTCGAATAACCATCCGACAGAGTCAGTATTATGTATGTGTTTTCTTCAGCCTCGTTGGGCCGAAGTACTCGGTATCTGGTTTTCTCGGTACATATGTCTCGGTGGTAGGACTCTGCCATAAATTCTCGCCTCGGTAAATATTCTACTATATGCTAGTCTCTGTATGCTGGTCTCTGTATGGTGTGTATGCGTGTATACGGCCGGTCTTCCAAAATGCACATCCTCCTCAATTGAATCAACAGGTCTCTGCGCTCGACGATGGTTGGCGATGGGTCGAGGCGCTACACAGAGTTCAAGCCCATGGTCGGTTTAACAGCCACAACACCTGGATCGTTGTCATCGTCGTGAGCACCGGGCCTGGTATGACCAATTATTGCGCGTCGTGGCTATGGCGTAGATAGCTCAAAATCCTGGTCCTGTCAATTCAATCAATTCGGCTGCCACACTCGGAAGACCACACCGCACACCGCACACTGTCGGTAAGAGAGTAACAACATTACTCCCCCCCCCCCTCCGAGTGCACTCGTGACTAAGTGCCCTCGAAGAGGGCAGACTCAGTATTATCTTCCTCCATTTCATTCGGTGAATCGTTTGGTGGACCTGCAAGACCAATGGCTTGATTCTCACTCTAAACGCCGAGTCGCCTTTCGCTTTGCTTTGGCATGTCTCTTCAGCCAGTAGGTTTTCTTTGATTCCGAGTTCTGTTTCGCTTTCGGTTTCCCTTGTCGTCGTGCTTCCTCTTGTGGGTTAAGAAGCTCTCGACGCGATGGAGGCCGAGGGCCGAGAGCAATGGATTTGAGGGTCTCTGTCAGTGTTGTGATGCTCGGAGTACTAGGCTGGCTTTCCGCGTCCTTTACGACGATCATCAAGAGCGCTCGAAGAGCAAAGTGTGCGTCGTTCCCAGCAGCATGCAGATTGGTAAAGGGGATACCCAACGCCTCAAGCAGCTTCTCCAAACTATACCGATAATGCAGTCCAAGAGGATGCTGTGCGGCTTTCACGGTATCAACGACAAAGATAGGATGAAGATCGATGCGAAGGTTCTTCAAGACCTCCAGGTCTTGTTCTGCGCCATGCGAGACGAGGACCACATCTCTTGCAGACACTGCTTGTTCAAGCCGAGGCTTAAGCTCCGAAATAAGGATCGACTCTGATTGCCCAAATAGGAACTTGTCTGCGGCTCTTTTGCAATAGGGGGAGTCGCCGATGGTGAATTGAAGAGATTTGATCCCTGACTCCGACGGCTCGTAGTCGGCTTGTACGGTGGCGCCTGACGTTTCCACGGACCGAGAATCAAAAAGTGATACACCAACATGAAATTGCTGGTTTGAGATAATTTGGTCGTACCCTTCCCTCGTGTCGATATCAATGGCAACCAGTAGGAGGTCGCTTATTGACGACGCCGGCAATTTCGAAGCCGAGCCACAGAGAGATAGGTTCCGTCCAATCTCGCGAGTGTCCGCGTACCCAAAGATCTGCCTCAGAAACAACGTTTCGTCACGGAGTAGACCTGCGTGTATTGGCTTATCTTCCATGATGCTCGTTGATTGCGTCTGCGCTGATGCCATCGGTTGCAAAGCGAAAGTGGCTCAGTAGGCCCTGATCAGATTTGAGTTGTAGATTGTTCGGCAGGTTCAGCTAAGCCTTGGAGCGCTAGAGCCACCGTCCTCCTCCTTGGAGAATCGAGCACTTCCTGGCACTTCAAGGTCCACGCTGACTGAGCCAGCAGGATGGGGGGATTCAAGAAGGAGAAAGAAGAGCGCAAGAAGGCGCTCAGAGTTGCTCGTCCTTCCTTCCTTATAATGGGGAAGATAAAGCGATGAAATGAATGGCCCCAGCTATCTTGTGATAGATAGGTTTCGTAATTTAGGGGACGTTAGAAGGTGATAATGAAAAAGTCAAACGGTCAGGCTGCGAGAAATTAAGTGTTGCTACGGTCGAGAAGGCTTGGTAACTGTGAACCTTATTGAAAATGTACTGTGATCAAACCACGCGCTGGGCTTGGCGTGAAGGGGGAAAAAAAAAAAACTCAAAATAGGGGATAGGCTGGTGTAAGCGCATCTAGATTTTCAGTATGACTCACTGTGCCCAGGATCACCTGCCACTCAAGGCTTCATGCCTGGCACCAAAGCAGTCGAGGTTACGGCTTTGCTTCCGCAGTAAATCTTGTAAAAGGGCGTTTGGGTTTAAGAAACGAGAACAACTCCTACACATATAATACTGCGGTTCCCCGGCCCTTCAGATCGCGTGGGCCTGTGCTCTTGCTATGGTGTCAACTCTGTCGCGTACTGATACAGGAATGCCCATACTGCCCAAACTACAAGATGACGACGAGAGCCACGATGGCTTCAGTAGCCGTAGCCAGAGCTCCGACGGCGATCCAGATCGTTACCAGGCACGCGCGCAGGAACATGGCCACGACGGCCGCGATGCCGAGGATCGCGATGCCTACGATCAATCCGACGGCCGCAGTGCCAGTGATCGCGGTACCCAAGATGCCGGCGGTGCCTACGATGCCGGCTATGATGACGGCTATGATGACGGCTGTGATGCGGGTTACGATGCCGGCTACAGCGACGGCGGCTACAGTAACGGTGGCTATAGTGACGGCGGCTACAGCGATTACGACGGCGACTCCGATTGATGATGCCTTCATTCCGACTGCATGGGTTGCCCTCTACAGCTTGCCTGGCGGCCACAGCAGAATCATAGTACCTATGGCCCTCTACAGCCGACGATAGCTTCATTCTACGGCATACCTACGCCCACGGAAAACCACAATAGCCTACGGCATAGCTGCCCGGAACCTGCGTTGATCCGACCGAATACGTGCATTCCACCGATTTGAATTTTTATTACATTTTTGGAGGAATTGGCCAACATATAAATACCATGGCATACTACAGCATTAAGGGTAATGCCAGCCTTCTTTTGGTACCGGCATTTGATACACGAATGCCCACACTACATAGCCTGCATGCACCGCACTACTTCATACCTAACAGGGTACACAAAACATTCCTACAGTACCATAGTATAGCCCGCCGGAAACGGGGCGGTTTGGACTCCTCAATCGCTTCTTACCCGCGACATCTCAGCGGAAGAGCTTCTCATCACAAGATTCCGTCGCACGAGAATATCTGCTATCAGAGTTAGCCCATATCTACTGGCGGCACCTCCCAGGCTTATACGGAACCGCGAAAGCGAACAAACAATGCTCAGCACAGTCAAGCCCCATCCAAGAAAGCAAATCCAAGTAGTATATCTCTCAGGCCTTCGAAATCGCAAAAGCAAGAAAATCGAGAAAATTAAGCGGGCGACCCTCTACGAGACCAAATCTCATCGGAGAAACCGGAATCGAGGGCTACACAAATCTAGCTCACGCGCCGGGCCTCCTACGAGGTTTGGTGTCCCAGATCTTACCCTACTAGCAGGCTAAAGATTAGCGGTCTATAAAAATTTAATAATAATAATAATATATATCGATTTATATTAAAATTAATTAATATCGGTATTTATAAAAGTTTTTTAATTATTTATAAACAGTTATACTTTTTTTAAATTTTTTAAAAAAATCTTTTAAATGATTTAATTAATAAAAATAATATTTCTATTATTAATTATTTTAATTATAATTAAATTAAAATAAAAGCTATTAAATTCGGATTTTATTTATTTAAAAATATTATTTTAAATATTATTTATTTTTTTCATTTATTTTATATTATTTCGGCTTAAAAAATTATAAAATTACATTATTAACATTATTTTATAGGTATTATAAAATATTTAAACTTATATTATAATAAAATAAGTGGATTTAATTAACTATTTAACTAATTAAAGGAAATAAGATATAGCTATAGGGGTCTTAAAGAGGTATAACGGAATTTGCGGAGATTTTTATGCAAACTAAAGTCACTTTCTAATCCCTGCAAAGCCAGCCTGCCGATTTGTCGATCTGGACCTTAAGCCATGGCTATTCTAGGAAACATACCTGCGATTGCACTATTGGTGATACGAATTGCAAATGCAGACTATTGATGCAACTGTGTCTATTGTAATCTTAGTCACGATGATCTTTACGTCTGTGGGCAGTGTTGTTATACGAAGGTAATAGAGGAGAGCTTCAATATGCCTGGTATGAGGTCGTAGCGTGATTAGGGACGATGATGGCATATCGCTGTAGGTTGGCTGGAGTCAAATCACCTATAATTCTAGTTACGATGGATATAAGATATTGCAATTCCTGACCTGTGCCTTATTAGACTCGTCCGTCTTCACGCACCTTAGACATTGGGTAACATTGCTTGGCAGAAAAGATGAGGCTTTCTCACTTCTCATCCATTCTCTTTGCCACGAGTGGCTTAGCTGTAGCTATTGGGCCGCGGGATGGCGGATTTGCTGATGGTCAGCCCATTGATGGCAAGGGAAAGGGAGCTCCCATCTCAGGTATGCTCTCATCCATGAGAGGATATTACGAGACAGGAATCAGTGGTCGCTGACAAGTATAGGTGGCACAAACCACGAACTAGATCTTCAGAACCTGGACAACCTGGGCCGGCAAAGCACCGACAATGGAGTTGTGCCTAATCTGAAATGGAGCTTCTCAGATTCCAAGACGAGAATACTGAAAGGAGGCTGGGTTCGCGAGTCTGTCATCACGGATTTGCCTTCTAGTCACGACATTTCCGGGGCGCAGCAACACTTGACTAAGGGCTCGATTCGAGAACTTCACTGGCATAAAGTGGTAAGTGACCAAGCATGATAATCATCCAAGAACCTTCTTGAATTGACGCACCGTAGGCCGAATGGGGATACGTGTACACTGGCAAGGTCCTCATCTCCGCCGTCGACGAGCACGGTCAGTACGAGGTTGCTCAGCTTGAAGTTGGAGATGCCTGGTACTTCCCTAAGGGTGTTGCACACGCAGTCCAGGGTCTTGAAAACGAAAACGAGTTCCTCCTCATCTTTGACGATGGTAACTTCGACGCCGTTGGGTAGGACCCCTTTTGTCACGGCCTAGAGTTCGACAACTGACTTGTGAAAATAGGGTAACATTCAACATCGATGACTGGCTTACGCATATCCCCAAGTCCGTTCTAGCCAAGAATTTTGGCCTGTCAGAAGATGTATTTGGCTCGCTGCCGTCACCTAACCCGTATATACTCAACTCTACGGTCAGCACACACCAAGACGTCACCGGCGGTAATGGGAAGCTTTCCGGAAATGCATCGTTCGTGTATTACGGTAAGCAGCATGGGCTTGAGCCTGTACCAGGCGGCGGTGGTACGTTCCGAAAGATTGATTCAACAACTTTCCCGGCGTCAAAGACGATTGCTGCCACAGTCGTCACTCTGGTGCCTGGTGGACTTCGAGAGCTCCACTGGCACCCCAACGTAAGTTGAAATTACCTGTAGTCTACATGCCAACACAAGCACCATCCGGCTGACAGATGTTTATAGGCTGAGGAGTGGCTTTATTTCCACCAAGGCAATGCCCGTGCATCAGTCTTCATTGGGAACTCGCAGGCTCGAACGTTTGACTTCAGCGCAGGTGACACAGCTGTGTTCCCTGACAATAGCGGTGAGTGTCTCCATTCCCATTGTGACGATAGCACGAGTTCTAACTATTAAAGGTCATTACATCGAGAATACCGGTGACACAGACCTTGTTTGGTTGGAGTTCTACAAGTCTGACAGAGTGGCCGACATTCCCCTGACTCAGTGGCTAGCTCTAACGCCGTCCGACGTGGTTGCTGCAACTCTCAAGGTTCCTCTTGAAATCGCGGAGAGCCTCAAGTCAGAGAAACAGGTTTTGATCAAGCCTCAATAAGCAGTGTTGAGATATCTTGATGCGATTCGGACTTGGATATGGGTCTGGTTTGAGGCAGGGCCTTCCGCTAAACGTACGTGCTAATGATGATGGAAATGGCGCTCTACAGCCTGGAAGACTTAATTTAATCAACAATACTCTCATTCTTGAAAAACAGGAGACAGTAGTTATAACCTTACCAAACAATATCCAATTGGCCACAAAGGAGGCCTCTTGATCCAAATGTATCTGTGTTTCTTTGTTTATGTATGTCTGAAGTCCCCCATCCCTCTACAATAGTTCGGGTTATTTATAAAGTTAATGAAGACTCACACAAGTACTGCCTGAGCGCTATATCCTCCCGAGGTCATCTCGAATAATCGAGTGATTCTCTGAGCCATGCTCAACATATCATAATTCGTGCAAAGGGGCCTTATATTGCCCTTAAATTCCACCTAAATTGATCGGACATAGTGTGGTCAGGCGAAGAACGTCTTTGTGCCAGCTGGTGCGTTGAACAGTCTCCGAGCCTACTAAGAAGTGGTTATTTTCGGGTCTAATCCTGTTTTCATGACACAATGCTGGCATCTCACGCAGAATCCGAATGTAGGCAATAACCTTCACCTACACCCCGCTGTAAATTTTGTTGGCGCATTCGATGAAGACATGTGCTGGGGAGAAGGTAAAGAATAACGGCCCATGCTGTTGTCGATGGGTGAAATCATAGGTAATAGGTTTGGTCTTAGAGTTTGATAACATTGACGGCAAAGGCTACAGCACGATACTCTAGCCATGTGCCCTTCCAGTAGGCTTAGCTTTCGTGGCGTTTTTAACTTTCAACTCTGCATTTCTTAGCCCCTTTACGCGGCATTCGGCAATTGTTAGCTGATCGGGTTGAAACTCAAGCTATACGCGCTCAAGTTTCGACAAAATCTTTGCGTTAACATCCTCATCAGAGACTGCACATCAGGAAAAGTCGTCCTGTATTGAGATGGCATCCTCCGATCATATGCTCTGTAGGCTACTGAAAACTGATTGTGCTTGTAAAGTTATCCGGCTAATCGCTATAAGATTACAAGTGTAGCTCTTGAAAGCCGCCTCACCTTGGCACTGAGAGCTAATCATACGTTAACCACTAACTACCACTTATATAGAATTTATGAAAGCAAAGAAATGGAATTTCAATTTCAATTAGACAGATTTAGTGATTATTATTGAGAACATTGATATCTCGGACATCGTGAGACTTATAACGAACTATTCGGGACGAGGAAGAGGGCACTCATTTTGACGTAGATAGGTATTGCGCTTCAGCCAAACTAATTCATTGTTGCAGCCATTCAATACATACTTATTGAGTTGTCATCTAATCTAAATGGCACAGCCATGACGCAAAGAGCATTCCCATCGTTAAATGACTGCAGTTATTCTGAGCTACGGAAATAAGTGGCTATAAGCTCTATAACTGAGTTTTCATATGGCTTCTAATGTTGCAATTAGTCCCCCGCTCAATGCAGCACAACGATTTAACTTGTTTTCGAAACTCTGCAACTCTCTCGCCCAACCATCTAGCCCACGAGCTCCAAGCCCACCCAATCAATGTAACCCCGACAGAAACCCGAGGACTACAGCAACCACTTTCGTAGATGGCGTTGAGAACGTGATCCTCACCTCGGCACGACATGCGGGCGGCCCTTGTCAGCCACTTAGAGCAAGTGGATTATAAATACTTCGACTTGTCTACTCTAACCATTAAGCTTCTGGCCAAAATTAATTACTGATTAGAGGCCTAGTTACCTACTACTTCTGTAGATAATAGCATAATGAGGGCCATATTTCTCCTACAGCCAGCCCTAATTGTTTCTGTGGTTGCTACCGCCAGCTATCCACCAATACCTGCGGATCTGACAACCCCTGTTCAACAGCGCATTGCCATAAATGGCCCTAACGGTGAGTATGCAGCAACATAAGCTGCACAAAGTGTTATTTGCTTGACTGTACTTGGCTGACACGGCGACGCTGCTGATCAGCTATTTCCATTGGCTGGAACACATATCAGAAGCTAGACCGGCCTTGTGTGCAGTATGGGACCTCTAGCGATGAACTCACCTTGGAAACCTGCTCGGCATCATCAGTTACCTATGCTAGCTCACGCACCTACTCCAATGCGGTTACAATTACGGGACTCTCGCCAGCTACCACATACTATTACAAGATAGTATCAACAAATTCTAGTATTGAACATTTCTTCAGCGCCCGGGTAGCTGGCGATACAACGCCTTTCGCTATGAACGCTGTGATCGATATGGGCGTTTATGGAGCTGACGGTTACACCATCGAAATGGATGAGAGGAAAAGGGATACAATTCCCCAGATCGACCCCTCGCTCAACCACACGACTATAAGTCAACTGGCAAATACTGTTGATGATTACGAGTTCATCGTACATCCTGGCGATCTGGCGTACGCGGACGACTGGTATTATAAACCCAAAAACGTCCTCGACGGCGAAAATGCCTTCCAGGCCATCCTGGAGAATTTCTATAGCCAGCTCTCCCCGATATCCGGTCGCAAAGCCTATATGGCCAGTCCCGGGAACCACGAGGCCGCATGCCAGGAGATTCCCTATACCACCTCGCTGTGCCCTGCCGGCCAGAAGAACTTCACCGATTTCATGACGCGGTTTGGCGACACGGTCTCTTCCGCATTCCCGTCCACGTCAAGCGTGGAAGCTGCCAAGGTGAACGCCAACAAGGCCCAGCTGCTTTCAAAACCGCCCTTCTGGTACTCGTTCGAATACGGGATGGTCCACTTCACCATGATCAACACGGAGACCGACTTTGAAGATGCACCCGACGGACCGGGCGGCTCTGCAGGCCTAGAAAGTGGCCCGTTTGGCACACCAAATCAGCAGCTCGAATTCCTCGAGGACGATTTCGCCTCGGTCGACCGCACAATCACTCCGTGGCTAGTGATTGGGGGGCACCGCCCGTGGTATACCACCGGTGGAAGTGGTTGCGAACCATGCCAAGCCGCGTTTGAGCCCCTACTCTATAAATACGGCGTCGACCTCGCTATCTTCGGCCATGTACACAATTCCCAGAGATTCCAGCCCGTGTACAACGATACTGCGGACCCCAACGGGTTGAACGACCCCAAGGCGCCTATGTACATCGTGGCTGGCGGCGCCGGAAACATCGAGGGCCTTAGCTCTGTCGGCAGTAACCTCTCCTATAACGCTTTTGCATATGCGGATGACTTTAGTTACGCCAAGGTTAGCTTCTTAGATGCTAACAACCTACAAGTCGATTTTATCAGGTCCGCAACTGGAGAGCTCCTGGATACTTCCGTGCTATTCAAGTCACATACCGAGCAGTTTGTTGTACAGTGAAGCGTAGAGCTGACGAGGGAGCTAGGGGGGGGGGGGGGGGGGGGGTTCTCTTTGAGCAACGTTGATATCACCGTGAAGCTAGAGAATGGTAGGTAACAAGTCTCAATGCATAGGCCAACGAAGCGAACATCTATCCATGATCAATTTATTTGTAAGACGGTGAAGGCGCCCAAAAAGGCTAGGAGTCTCTCTTGAAATTTACCCTTAGATTGATTGTGACACATTTCTAACCACTAATAAATGACCTCTAAACGTAAATATGCGCTAGGCCTCTCATCTTCATAAACTTCATTCTACACGCACAAGTGAATGATCCTGATGACTCTATAAAAATGTATCCTGTTGTTCGGTTTATTTGCCATTGGCTAAACGCTAAATAACCAAGACACGCATTACTCGAAACGGTTCTCCTCATAGAAGGTGCTCCGTAGAGGCAGATCGGCATCAAACCCCTTGGACTCCTTCATATGGCGATCGAAGCTCTGAGTCGACATCTGCACCTTCTCGAACAGGGCGCGATCCAGCACCGGCGCAGCCGGGGGCTGCTGGCCGTGGCTGCGCGCGAGCTCGACCTGCTGGGCGTAATGGTGGTGGGCGAGGCTGGAGGCGATCTGGAAGGCGTTGCGGATCTGGCGGCCGTTCCAGCAGCCGGTGGAGCGGGCGTTCTCGTCGTAGTGGTGGCCGGCGAAGTCGATGATGTCGGCGTCGCGGACGACGAGGGCGGGCTCGCCCGTCAGGCCGTGGCGCTCGGCCTCGATCTCGCGCAGCTTGGCGATGTTGAGCCGGAAGACGTCGCGCGTCTGCGCCTTGTCCAGCGGCGGGTAGTACAGCGACATGTGGATCCGCGACTTGAACGCCTCGTCGATCGTGCCCACCCGGTTCGTCGTCAGGAACAGCAGCCCGTTGTAGTACTCCAGCACCCGCAGGAACACCGACACCAGCGCGTTCCGCTTCATGTCCAGCTTGGACCGCTGCGCGAGGAACACGTCCGCCTCGTCCAGCAGCAGCACGCAGTCCCAGAGGTGCGCGAGGCGGAAAACGTTGCTGAGCGAAGCCTCGACTGCGGATGCCGTAAGTCCGAGGTCACCGCAGGTGATCACGAATAGAGGCTTGCGATACTCCATAGCCACGGCCTCAGCCGTAGCTGTTTTGCCCACTCCTGGTACACCGTGCAACAAGACCACGAGTCCACGGCCCTTGTTCTGGATGAGATCCTGGCTCGGCCCTTCTGTCGACATATCGACGTAGCGGCGCTCGACGTCTTTCTTCTGGAAGTGGGAGGCGACCAGGCCGCGCACGATGTCCTTGTAGTCGCGGAGAATCTTCAAGTTCTCAAACACGCCCGTCTGTCTGCGGATGGGCTTGAGGAAGTTGGAGTTGACCGGCAAGAATCTGCGTTCTCGCAGGGCGTAGGCAAACATGCGTTTGGGGAGCAGCACGAGGTCATCCGGGCGCAGCTCCAACGCCTTCGGGTTGATCTCGTAGGTGCGAGATCCCTTGGTGCGCTCGCGCATGAACGCATCCACGTTGAGATTCTCACGCCGCTGCCACATCTCGACACCGTCGGCCTTTTGGACAATCTCGCGCTGCGAGAACGCGAGCGACTGTCGCGACGCGTCGAACCATTGCTGGATGTTCATGTCGTCGTCTTCGATCTCGCACATGATGGACTTGTTCACCGTCATTCTGTGGAAGGTGGGTCGCCAGTCAGGGTTCTTCTGGTAGGCCTCCGCAAGATCGACGATGACGTCGCTCTCGACGAATTCAGGGTGACGCATCTTGTCGCCCTTCTCGCTATTCAAGATTTCCTCTTCGGGCCTTGTCGTGTCGAATGGTGGGTTACGGGTCAGCGTCCAGGCATTGTAGGCTTGGTGTCTGTCAGTCAGGAATTTCTGGAAGTTTTGGCCTTGTTTCTTTAGCGAATCGAGGAGCAGCCCGTGGTTGTGTCGGTAACGAATTGGGTAGACTTCGAGAGACTCGATGAGTCGCTCGCCCGCAAAAAATTCAATTGCGAATGTGTGGCGCACCGCGCCGTAAGAGTTGCCGTCATGATCGATGTAATAGGCGAAAACGTTGAACTTGGCCTTCTTATCTTGCTGTAGCTCGTCGGAGAAAAACTCGAACCCACTCGGATATAAAGTCTCTGGTTCCGGACATTCAGTTCTGTACACCCTCCAGACTTCGTGGTATCTGCCCGCTGTTTCGCCAGCAGCGGGCATGTAAATCAGATCGCCGACACGGAATAGAGACCACAAGTCGTCAAACTTGACTTTGTCTGCTTGGATCCCATCGAAGCGATTGTGCAGAGGCATGACCTCTTTATCGATGAAGTCGACATAGCATCGCATGTCACGAAGAGCCTCGACGCTGTCCATGACGCTATACAAATCCTCGGCGTTTGAGTCAACCGACAGCAAAGACTCAACGTCATCGTCATCGCTGTCGGTTTGATCAACGGAATCCTTCTTCTTAGACTCTTCCTCCTGCACGAGTTCTACCTCTTCAGGAGTTCCCCCAACTTTGTCAGATTCGCTCTCGTCCAGATCCTCAAAATCAGCCCACTTCTCTTCCAGATTCGCGAGGAACTCTTTCATCTTCGGCTGAAAGTAGACTAGAGACTTGAAAGGCCTCACAAAAGTCCGCGGGACAGATCTCTGCTCCGTATCCTTCAACAAGGAAGTCAAATGGCCTAGGACAGGCTGTGACTGGATTCGAATGCGTTGGAGCTCCGTGTCGTTCACCTGATTGGCCTCTGCTCTCTTCTCGCGTCGGGCTTTATCCTGGGCGTCTCGCCTAGGCCCGGAAATCTGAGTTTGGTCCGAGACGCCGCCATAAGACATGAGGTACTTATGGCGTATCCGAGCAAGCTCCTCCTTGCGACGAAGAGCCTGTTCGCGCCGGATCTGAGGCAGAAGGTTGGGTCCGGACATGAGAGCTTCGATGGCATAGTCAGGCTCATCGATGTCATGGAAACGGTTCTTGAAGTTCTCGAAGTTGACCTTGCGGACCTCGGGGATCTTGGGTCGCCATTTGGCGTCGGTTCGGCGGCGGTCAGCTAGGATCCGCTCTCGTCGCTCAAATTCCCTCTGGGCTGCGAGCACAGACGGGTCCTCGCGATGGTGGTGTCGAGGAGGCTGCGGGGCCCGCTTGCCTCCGCGCCCTCTGCCGCCCCTCGTATTTCTACCAGTCATTGTAGATATATGTAGTTTATCGAAGAAGGTTTCAAAGACGGAAATAATAGCAGAATAGCAACAGGAGTTCAAGATAAAGAAAAAACGTTCTAAGAAAGAAATGCGGAAGGGATTTATAGTTGATTAAAAACCTAGCTAGATTACCTACAATGAGTAACTATCAAGGCAACTATAGGATCTGCGTAGGATCAAGCAGGCAACCTTGGCGACGTCGCCGAACCCCAAGACTACGGGGTAGAGTCATCGGCAAGGGGCTGTACCCACGATATGTTGAGCCAATCAGAAGTGGACCTGATAGACTAAAATGGCATAAAATGGAGTACCCCCATGCACAGCTAGGTAACCTGTCTGCCTGTCAGTCCGAAGACGGTAGATAGTTTTCGATCGGCAGCCTGGGCCAATTGCTCTCTTCACTGCTAGGTGGTTATACACTACACGGGAGGTGTATCACAATTGAACAGGGGGATTAGAGATTAGGCAGCATCGCGCTAACGAGCTACCTAGATAGTCTAGACCTTGTTCCATCTCGTAACGTCTACCTATCAGCTGGTTTTGAGATGTACGTGTATGCATTGGACTTCGGTCGTCCATCTCACCGCCAGTGACTGAATTCATGATGCTCCATCGAGCCAACAGCTTCCCTGTATAGGTAGCCTAGCCTGCCTAGGTAGAAAGCGGAATGCCCTCACTCATTTATTCAAGTCCATCCAATCATCACATCATCAAAATGCCACGACCGGGTCTTCACCGTCGCTCCAGGCACCAGGGACACCGAATTGTATGTGTCAAAGACCATAGGAATAGGTACACCACCGGAATGAACCATAAGAATGAATCAAAGGAACAGCAATATTACATCAGTACAGTTGACAGACTTTCAGTCAAACTATTACGCTACGTCAGACCGACGCCAAAACAGAGTGTAGATCGTACGAAGATGTGCATCTTTGAGATTTATTGGCATCGAATGCTTTCTTCCGAAGACCCCTACGCATCTTGATAACGGCAATCAGTAGACCCTGGCCGTAGAGATGGGCTTCCGCAGCGTGCGTAACAAGTCAAGTCAAGTCAAGGAATTTGTTTTTAATTTTGACTTGAAGCTATTGATACCTTGAATTGATTAGACATATTTAACTTAACGTTATTAATATGTTAATGCGCATCAAGTTAAGGCACACCCTAAGCCTTGACTTGGACCAAGGCAAGAAAAAAACAAGCCTTGCATCAAGTCCAGTCAAGTCAAATTAGGCCAAGTCGAAGAATTCCTTGACTCGCATACGCTGGACTTCTGCTACATTGGATGTGCCACGGCATATATTAGAATATACTAAACAATATCCACATGATTGATTGATTGGTTATTTCCAGGAGAAGCTTGATATTATGCTCGCCCTTCTGGGTTTCAGGCAGCCCGAGATTCCCGTTCTTAGCCGCATCTAGCGTCGGGATAGGGCTGTAGGGCTGTGATCCACTAATACTCTTATTCTTATAGTGCGTACCCCACTTACAGTTGTACCCCGCATTAAGCCTAGGTACTGTATTTAGTGTTGAAGATATTGCTGATGTATGCGATGATACATATACGTTACATGTGGTACATATATATTTACGATGGCGCATTATATCTGTATTATTGCTGAAATAAATCCCTGTTAGAAATTAAAAAAAAATGTATACCTACTGCCGCCAATTATATACTTTCGCTACTTGGTAAGTGTACTAATGCTAGGTAGGTACTTAAGTATATACTGAAATTTTGAGGATTGGCGGCTTAACTATCAAGAGAGTAGCTTGGAGCATTAATTTATAAAAGCTTCCTGACTTCATCATGGTAAAAAGAAAACGGTGGATTTGGAGCATAGTTAAACTTTAACATTATTAAGTAGCAGTTTGGTATACAAAACCACCAGGAAGCAAGTGTCACATCGTCGTTTAGCTCGACTTTGGGACAGAAATGAATAATATAATTCAATAGGCTATACCTGATATTGACCTTATGGCTGAGGTGTATAGATAGGGATAAGTAGTAGATGATTGTCTAAACTGAATGGCTACCGCATAGCCTCAACCGCCATATTGAACTTACAGCCAGTTCGATATGGCTACATATTAAGACGTCGTATCTCCTTCAAGTAGGATAGACCGCTTCTTCTCGACTCAATCCAAAGTCCATACAGAGTCTACGCCTGTTCTGTTGAGCTTGTGCGCCCACAAAACATTCTTGAATGTCACTATACGTGGAGCCCGTTTCCTCGGCCTCGAACTTTCGCTAGTCCGGATCTTCTGCTTGGATATTTCGTGTCAGGGTTATTTCAACAATCCGATGACTGTATATGCTAATCATCTATATTTCATTGTCAAGGGTAGTCGGAATGTTGTTCTGTGGCGAATTTGGCTCAAGTCTTTGGTTGTATCATGGCTTGCTCCGGGACAAGTGTGGTAGTAGCTTCAAGGATAGCATCCTATATATATGTCCAAGCTCTATATTACATTAGAACATTATACGAACCCGACGAATTGTGGCGGCTGAAACCCACAATGGAGAGAAGCTTAAATGGATATGGGATAGTTGAGGAAAAAGCGCCGAGGAGAAATAGATGTCCGAATATGACAGAGTGCTCTGAGGAGAATGTACGCGGTTATTTAAGATTTCACCCAATAGGCGTTTCGCAAACATACCTTAGTTTACTATATTCTTATTGAAATATTATAAGGTAACATGTAGGAGAAAACGAGTACCTGGTAAGATCTCAGCATTATGTGCTTTCCAAGTCGTGCTATAATGATACCGATTTAGGAGGGACGGCACCTTCTTGTAGCTAGGAAGTAAATGAGAGGTGGAATGATCGTGTGTTTACAGGGCGTCAAGGTCATTATGGTAAAATCTACATGTAGCAAGGTCGAGAGTAAAAGATACCCGAGGAGCACCACTAATATCTTGCTGCCACAGGCAACGGGTTAACAGAGGGAGAGCACAGGACACATCCCGTGCCTACCTAAGGCAGGACCACGACAAATCAGGGGCCCGCAGTTTCTCCGAACCAGGTTCTAAGGTTCTTAAATCAAAATAAGAGATAAATTTTCCAACAGTTCAGGTAACTTTCGATGGGTCCCGCATTGAAGTGTAGGCTTGTAAGTCGGGGACCCAAACCCAGCAGAAAACCTTCTCAGATACCCCGTGGAGCCCTGTGGTAATTATTTGCCTACCGTAATAAAGGGCGAGAACAAGTCCCTACGAGCTCCTGTGGCACAGATATCAAAGAAGTACCCGACACCCGAAAGGGGGGCGCTCACCAGCCTTGGTGAACTGTTAGCGGACTGGGGAATTGGTTGGCTCAGGGGGCAAATCCAAGGGGTGAGCGATGAAGAGAGAAATATATTTTTGGACAACCTTAGGTTCAATTCCAGTGTTTAGTTTTATATTTTTATGTATGTGTTGAACCACTGCTGTTGAACCACTGCAGTTGAACTACTGCAGTTAAATCCATGGTAGGCTAGTCTAGATTAGGTTTAGCGTGGTTACGTGACTACGTCACGTGACCTACGGGACCTTAATAGTAGTAACTAAATCCCTACTACTATAGCCTATAACTTTTACCTTTCAATTTAATAATAATAGATTATTATTATAAATCGCAATTTTATTATAATTTGTACGTACGTATAATAAAGGCTATCTAATATTAATTAATAGTTATAAAGGCAATTATAAATAAGTAAGGGTAAAAAAACGGACTATAGCTAGCTTTTAAAATAGGTTTTTATATTTAATCCGATTTAATTCTATAATTTTAGCTAAATATTTAGCCGGCTATATAATAAAAGGATTAAAAACCTTATTTTATTAATAAAAAAAGGATATTTATATATTTAACTTTATAAAAAATATTTTAATTAATAAAAAAATAAAATAGTAAACCTTTTTACCGAAAAGAAAATATCGTATACCTTAAATAGTAACTATAATAAATACCTTTATATTTTAACTATTAATAAATTTAAAATTCCATCGGATTTTAATATTTTTTAATAAAATATAATATTTCCTAATACTTTCGTTAACTTTAACGCTACCTAATTATATTATATTATCTATATTATTAAAATAGCTAACTTAATTAAAATCCCATTACTATTAAATTTTAATACCTAAAAAACCTTTATTTTTAAAAGAATATAATAAAAATTATTACTTTTATTATACCTATAAATAAAATATATATATTTAGATTTTTTTAATAAAAATATTAATTTTAATAATCCCCTATAAAACCTTAAATATTATATAACCTTTATAAATAATACTATTTAAACCTATAATAACTTTTTATATAAAGGTTAATAAATATTTAAGCAATTTTAAAAAAACTTTTAAAAATAAAAAAACCGTAATTTCGATAAAATAAACCGTTATTTTAAAATATAGCTATTAAAAACCCTCGTAAAATACGGAATTTTTTTATTAAAAAACGAAAAAAATATATATAAACTTTTAAAATTATTTATAATTAATAACCTAAATGCTTTAAATACTTTAGGTTTTATATTAACGGTTATTTAGTTAACCATAACGCCGTTACCCCTTATTTTTATATTTATATATTAACCTTTTTATACTATAAACGTATCGGATATATAAATTATAACCCCTAATAAAAAGATAACGGATACCTTAATACTTAACCCTTAAATAACGAATACCTTATTTATTAATAATTAAAAACCTATACCTATTTTTAACCTATAAAGCCTTTATATTTTATCGATTATATTTAAAAATTAGGCTTTATTTATTTATAATAGCTAAATATATAAATTCCCCTTTTAATATATTATATATAATAGTATAATCGAACCTAATATATATATCGCCTTTTAAAAAGTATAGAAATTAACCTATAACTATACGGGTAAACTATATAATATATTAAAAAATAAAGTAAAAATCTTTATTAATATATATTAAAAATTTAATATTATTAAAAACTAATACTATACGGTTTTTTTAAATATTTTTATAAATCGTACCGAAATTTATTTTATTAATAAAATTAATCCAAATCGTTATTAAAATAAAATATATAACTAAATTTATATTTATTTTAATATAAACCTTAATTATATTTATTATTAAATTAATTAAATTATTATAATATATATTAAAGTTCGAAATTTAAGCCTAAATAAATTAAAGATAAAAATTTTAAAAAAACTATTTAATAAAATAATCCTTATTTAATATATATTTAAAAAAGGTTATAAAAAAAATTAACCTTTATAATAACGTTATATAAACCTATATCGGCGTTTTTAAATTTAAATACGCGTTTATTAATATAAAACCGACGTTTAAAACCTTATTTATAAATTTTTAATCTAATATATAAATTTCAATAAACTGTAAAACGAATTAATAATATCTATAAAATTAAGAATTAAATAATATAAATTTTACCGATAAAAAATATAATAATAACGGCTATAAACCTTTATTTTAAAAAAAATAATAAAATAAACCGGAATTTTACCCGGATAATAATTAATAATAATTTTAAAAAAAATGCTTTATTTATAAAAAAAATAGCTATTAATTAATAAAATATTCCCTATTTAAATAAAATAAAACCAAAAATTAATACTATAATGCTATAAAGATATTAAAAAATCTATTTACGTTTAAAAAATTCGCTATATATTTATTTAAATTTAAAAAAAACCCCGAAAATAATAATAATAATTAATAAAATAATAAAAATAACTATAATAAAAATAATAAAATAGCCTAATATTTTATTAACTATTTATTTATTTACCGGATTATTAATAAAAATATATATAGTTAAAATATTATAATAAAAGTAAATTAATTTATACTTAACGATTTATATATAATTAAATATTAAAAAATCCTATAAAATACCGGTATTATTAAAATATTAATAATAAAAAAAATATAATTAAAAGTATATTTTAAAAAATACCTAAATGTATAAATTAATTAAACTTTTAATAATATAACTATTCGATTTAGAGATTAAAACTAATTAATAGCTATTAATATAGTAACTATAAATAATAAATTAAATTAAATTAAGTTTTATATTATAAAAACCTTTATATTATTTTTATTATTATTATAAAATATAGATAAATTAAAAGCTTATTTTAATAACGTTTTTAATATTATTATAAAAAATAATAAAAAAACGATTTTAATAATATAAAAATAAAAATACCCCTTTTTTAACGTTAGCTGTAATAAATTAATTATTTATTTTATAAAAGTTAAACTATATTAATTATATTGTTAATTTAAATATTTATAAACCGAAAAATTATATAACCTATTAAAAATAATTAAATATAATAATATTAATATATCGATTTTTAACGAAATTTAAAAAGTTTATTATTATTATTAAATTTATAATTTTACTTTTTTAAAGTTTAAATTTATAATTTAAAATAAATATAACTTTAATTATAAAATAGTAATAAATATAGTTTATTTCGATAGCTAAAACGTATTATATATTATTAATATAGTTATATTATTTTAAGTAATAATATTTTTAAAATCCCTATTAATTAAAAATATATAAAACGTATTTTATAAATATTAAATTTATATATATTAAAACTTTTTTAATATTATTATTTATAACCCCGATATAAACTTTATATTTAAAAAATTTAAAAATAATATACGGATTATCGGTATTATTTATAAAAAAATACCCGTTAAGGCTTATTAAGTAATTAAAAAAATCGAAAAAATATATAAACCCTTAAAATATATTTACGAAATCCTAAAAAACGAAATCGGCTACTATATAAACCTAAATATAATCTTTTAAATAACCGTAAAAGTATTTAATAATATAGCCGAATTTAATAGCTTTATATTAATATTATTAATATTCGGTATTTATTTAAAAATTATTACCGATTCCTTACCGTTTTTTAATATTATAAAATAAACCGAAACTATATAAAAGGCTATAAAAATATTAAAAAAAATACAATTTAAAGTTAATATAAATCGTATAGTTAATATATAAAACGGCCTTATAATATAAAAAATCCTTATATTTTTATTATAAATTGTTGCGTGGTCCTAGGACTCTGGCTGAAGCAGAGGAGTCCTAGGGGTCAGTGTAATCCGGGGAGTCCTATAGAATCCCTAAAGTATACTATAGTTCGTAACACTTTAGGGACTAAAGTATAGTGCAGATAACTATAATGTAGTAATAGCGAGGCTGTAAAATACTAAATAGTATTGGTATAGTAAAATAGAATAATTAAAGATATCCCTTATCTCTAAAGAGTACGAGGGACTAAAGGACTTATATACGGCCTTTAGGCTTTAGTCCTAGTAACTAAGCAGAGCTACGTAATATAAATAGAAATAATAATATAAAAAAAAAAAAAATAGGACCTTTTAAAATTACTATTTTCGAAAACTATAATGTTATTATTAATATAAACGGACTAATAAAATTTCGATATACCTAAATTAAAAAATATTACTATAATTAATAAAAAGTAATAAAGGTTATAAAAAAATCGATATAAAAACCGATAGTACTGATAAAAATAAAAAAATCGATATAAAAACTTATTAAAATACCGATAACGTTAATAATAATAAAAAAACCGATATAAAAACCTATAACAGCCTTTAAAAAATAATAACTTATAAAAAAAAACGAAATAAACCCCAAAAATACCCCATTATAAATCCTATTATAAATTATACCCCTACTATATATTATACGTTTAATATATTTCTATTATATAAAAAGGAAATTAATTTCGAATTAATAATTAAACTAAAACGAAATAAAATTATAAAAGCTTTAAAAAAACTATTCTAAAAATTAAATATTATAAAAATTAATAACCTTACTATTTAAAAAATATTCGAATTTATAAAATTCGACCAAATATATATTATTAAAAAGATCTTTAATATATAGCTTATATAAAAAGTTAAAAGAAAAATAATTAAACTATATAAAAAATTATAATTAATTATTTAAAGCTATAAAAATAAAAATAAAAAATTTATTTTTATATAATTACTAATTATTTAATAAATAAATTAACGCTTAATATTTATATTAATATCTTTATTATTTAAAATTTATAATATAAAAAAAAAATTATAAAATATTATTTAAATATATACCTAAATTAATAATAAGCTTAAAAAAAAATCTATATATAACTACCGAAAAAAATCGTTAATAAATACCCTAAAAGTACCTATTTTAAAATAATTAAACCCCTATATAGTTTTATAAAATTAAAATTATATTAATTTAAAACGTACTATATATATTATAAAAAAACTAGCTATAAAAATATTAATATATAACCTGTATTTATTAATAACTTATAGAAATACCGAAAATTTTACTATTATAAAACTATAAACCGATAATATTTTTAATATTATTATAGAAAATTCCTTAAAACTAAAAAAAAATAAATTTAAAAAAGCCGGATTTTATATAAAACTAAAAATAAACCTTACTATTATATAAAAAATCGAATTTAATAATAACTAAATTTAATTTATAAAAAAAAATATAATATTTATTTAATATAGTTAAAGCCAATAACTATAAAAAATTAATAAATTAATAATTAATATACTATAATAATATATTATTTAATATATAAAAAATATATATATAGCTTTAATTTATTAATTAAAAATATCGTTCGATTTATTAATAATAATATAAATTATATAACTAATAAATAAAAATATTAACGCTTTTAATAAATAAATAAAATAATAAATAAATAAATTATTTATAAATAATAAAAATCTTAACTTTTAATTAAAATTTATTATTATATTAATAATTAAAATTCGATTAAATATAAATTTCGTAATCTATAATAATATACTTTATTAAAACTTAACTAAATATAAAAAAATTATTAAAAATATATTAATAAATAAATTATACGGAATAATTTTAAATTTTAATAATATTATTATATTTAATATAATAATTAACTAAATTACTAATACTTTTAAATTATTATAAATACCTATAATCATTTATATAAATTCGAAATTACTATATAAATACCTAATTAAGCTAAAAATAATATTAAAAAAAAGCTAATAATTAATATAATATTATTTCGAAAGTTATATAAACGATAAAAAATATTAAAAATTAAATAAATAAATAGTAAAAATAATCCATTAAACGCATTTATAAAAAAAACCCCAAATTTAACCTTTAAAAAGCTAATTTTAATAAATCGACTTACTATATAAATCGAAACCTTTATTAATAAAATTACTATATTATAAGGTAAAATAGGGTAATATTACGGGAATAATATAACGTTATATAAATTATATATAAAGATTACGTATAAAAAAAAAACGGGATATTTATATAAAAAAGGAAATAAATAAATTTAAAGCCGTAAAAACGCATTTTTTAATAATAAAAATAAAAAATGCCTAATATTAAACTATTATTATTAAACCACTATAGTTAAACTATTATACTTAAATCTATAGTAGGCTAATCTAAATTAGGTTTAGTATAATTATATAATTACGTTACGTAACCTACGGGACTTTAATAGTAGTAACTAAATCCCCACCACTACAGCCTATAACTTTTACCTTTCAATTTCAACAACAACAGATTATCACCACAAATCGCGATTCCATTGTAATTCGTACGTACGTATAATAGAGGCCATCCAACAGTATGGAATACTTTTTGTTTTCTTTTACTCTCTTTATATGGGAGGGTATTCTTAGGATCAATCCTGGCGGTCTTATCCGGCCCCATTCTTTCGGCACTGTCGTCGTCGGCTCGGCCCCACTCACGGCTTTCTCACCCCGAACTCACAATTCAATCAATCAGCCCAGGCGTACACATTCAAACTCAATATTGCTCATAGGATGGAAAACTTAAAGGTTTGGTCCCAAGTTTTAAAGCGCTGACTGCAATCGTCTTTCAATAAGTCAGATTTAAAGACACGCACACTTGCTTATATTGCCGATCTTTGATAGTTGACTGAAAATGGAAATCCGGTCAATCCTGATTGGCCACGTTTGATCTCCACTGCATTTTAGCAACGGCGCCATAGCCATCTCAGACATTTGAACGTGTAGGCAACATGCTTCAAGCAATGCTCTGGTCAAAGTGTTGAGTAGAAGCCTCTCTTTGATATCAACTTACTCGAGTTGAGGACCCGACGATAATACTGACGGGATGTGCTACTTACTTTCGATTGATAAACATTAATCTGAATACTTGACCTGGAATTATACTCTGCATCCACCCATCCATAAGAAAAGTACAAATACATGCAATATTTAGCTTCGGTATCAAGTAGGTATTTTCCCGTCAAAGCGCCCTAGTCGTTCTTACATATGCCTTTGCCCTCCTGCAATATCATATGAGCCTAAGCTGAAGACGGTCATGACTCGAAACCAGAATTAGATCGTAGGTACATTCATTGGTCTCTACTACTTACCGGCCTTAGAATTCTTCTATCGTAACTTAGGTAGCATCTGCACCGCGGAAATGTTATAAAGGAATCGGTAGGTCTTCTTGTGTCGTTAGCACTAAGTACGTAAAATATACCTTTGTTCTAAAGCTGATTGCTGAGCACAATACATCACGGCCATGGATTTTGTCAGATATGTGGCTGATTCTGATTATGGATGAACACGCGTTGAGGTTAGACATGATTTAGCTACAGATTTTCACAACACTTTGGCCTGCTAAATAAGAACTACTCTGGCGGGAACCACATCTACGTGTCTCACTTACTTGATGGTAAATGAGTAGCATAACTATTCTTTCCTTAGCTAGGATTCCATCCAACTTCTTTTCTGCAAGACAGGACTAACTTTCTATTATCTAGCGGTGCTCTTGCCATGGTTATGGCAACATAAAGAAACTAGATCTTGATATATGTGCTTGACAGCATCAGGATATTGGACATCCATTTGAGACATCTGGTGAAGAACAGCCTTACAGTACTCTATTGGAATATCTGGTGGCTGGTATGTGAATATACAGGTGGATGGACGACCCACACCTGTGGCTATATAGGAGGATACATCCTCCTTACCTGTGATACCTTTACCTCTCTAACTATCATCAATATAACTGATGTATACACTCATAACCTGCGTATCTATTTCAACATATTCCGCCCCCCATCAATAATGTCCCGGTGTTTACGACCCTGTCTGTATTGGTAACATCCTGATAACTACGAACAGCTCATTTCAACAACGTAGCTAAAAGTCTTGCTTATTATAGCGAGTAGATCGCCGCCGGTAGTGTCAAGATGTCTTTCGAGAAAACATCGAGCGCAGTTGAACACAGGCAGTGAATATATGGACGGCGAAAGAGAGAGAGAGAGAGATAGAAGCCATTCCTGTGGCCAAACAGCCACTCTTAAGAACACCCTGGGTTCTCCTGCCAGAGGAGGGCAGGCTCATTATTATTCAGGGTATCAGGCGGGAGATAACCGCCATTTTGTAAGTCAGCAAATTTATGGCAGTCTGTACTAATCCATCGCTTCTATATGGAGGATTCGCCGTCATTCTCCATCCTTGTCATTAATACCAGAAAGGTCTTCTTGCTCATAGTTATCTTTGTTTGCAGAGAAAATGAGGTAGAGCACTATCCGTCCTTCAGTCACATCAAGTATCATGCTATAATTGTTAAAGCCTCTCACAAGTCGTCTGAGAACGATCTACATCGATTCGATGAAACTATAATTGACAACCTCTTCTTAAGAAAAGTAACCTTGGGATCAAAAGTCTAATAGGTGCAGATAGACGACGCGACCGCGAGGTCCGGAAAGGGAACAGTGACGATCAACCTGGATAAGTAGGAACAATGGGTCTAAGATTCGGGAGATAGGGGGACTAAGTTGGCTAGCCTTGCATTATCCGTTATAGAATTCGTATCCTGTACACCCACATGCACTCTATCTTAAGAAGTTAACAGCTTCAAGACCCAGCTCAAATTCTAGGCTTAATCAGAAAGGAGACCTGGCTTAGCTTTAGCTTATCCTTGCTTGCCTAGAGCAACGTAGCCACAACTAATCTTGGTGCCCGTCATACCAGGCGTTAAAGTTGGACCGGTTAAGTAGTATCATCTTCGTTTTTTTTTTTTTTTTTTTTTTTTTGGGCAACTTTTCATTTTATATATACACAACCCGACTCGCCGTAAAAGCCAAAACTGTTCCTTCGAGACGCAACAATTATCAGTTAAGACTATAGTATTAACATTATTAATCGCGTACTTATATACTAATGTGTGGAAAGATCACCGGTCTCTGCAACTTTCAGACCCTCCTAAGCCGCTTTCATTTCATCATCTGGGTTGGGTAGGAAATTCAACCACGGTCCCTCCTTGACGTACTTTACAAAGCTATTCGCCTTGGTGCGGTCACCGACCCAGGTGGAGGTACGACGGAGAATCCTCAGCCACAATGTCTCCATGGCCTCGTAGCGCGTGAGGAAGCCGGACATGTTCACAATGAGGTTCGCATGCGGCCGCTGTTTCTTCTCGTACTCGTCAAACCCGGCTGCTAGCTCTTTACTGGTCGGTTTCCTCCCACCGTCCGCCTCACATTTGCGTACAAGGGGCACGATTTGGTTCACCAAGTTGACAGAGCCCTCCACCGCGACTTGACCCCCCAGTCCCGGGTTTACCGTCGCCTTATGCACCGCATCTCCCACCAGGACAACCCGGCCTCCGGAATTCCACTTCGTCTTCAGGACTCCCTCTTCGAGCGGGGCCATGGCTGCTTTGTCGCGGCTATCCCATAGGTCTTTGAAGGTGTATCCGGGGCCCACAGCGTATTTTCCATATTTGTTGATGGCGGCTTCTGTCTGCTCCTCGGTGAAGCGCGGCGTGTTGGGGGTCTTAGTTACTTTGTCGCTTTTGATGAACAAGAACCAAAAGACAAGTCCGGGGACGCCAGCAGCAATGACGCCGGAAAAACCATGGTAGTAAACGTTATGCACCATGCGTTCCGGAAGGAACGGCTTTCCTTCTGCGTTGACGTTGGCGTTTCTTGACACGCAAAAAATACACTGATAGGTGGCTTTGAAGCCTTCGCGCATCTCTCGCGCGGTAGCAGCGTCGGTGCTCTCGATTTTGTCTGCTAGGAGTCTTCGAACTGTGCTATGTATGCCGTCCGCACCGATCAAGATGTCGCCCTTGATGACCTCGCCCTTATCCGTCGTCACTTCGACGCCATCTGCCGTCTCTACAAACGAGGTCACTCCACAGTTGGCATGAATCCGTGACTTGTCCTGGATCTGATTGTAGATGCATTTCAACCAGAAATCGCGTTCCATGAATGTGGTCCAACGATTGAGACACCTGCCAGTCATTGGTGTGAGTTGCTTCAATCCCCCCATGGCGGGTTAAGTGTTGACACGGGCGGGCTCTACTTACATCTTGGATATCTCTTGCAGGATTGCAGAGTTATCAAACAGGACACCATGTTCGTCATAGTGATGCCTAGTCTCAAGTGGAACAACGCCTGCCTTGACCTCAGGCCAAACACCTAACTGTTCCATCACCCGCTGGGTGTGAGGATGGATGGAGATGGATGCTCCTAAATGCGGAGCGATCTCCCCCTTCTCTAGAAGGGTATACGGAATTCCGGCCTTCTCCAGAGAGAGTGCCGTGGTCAGGCCTACCAGGCTGCCACCAGTGATGATGACGTGGAACGGATTTGTTGATTGTGCCATTGTTTTTGCAGAAACCCGTGTTTAGATGCCGGTCTACTGCATACAGACGATTAAACCTTAGGAATAGCGTATCAAGACAGGCATACATATATCTCTCAGATGTCGCCCAGAAGAAGGGGGAGTGGCAGGGGTGGTTGTCCAGCAGAATGCATTTCTGTGCCCCCGACTGCGTATCGAAAGATAATAATTTTACTAGTATTGCATAGTCCCTTTCGTTAAATATGCCGCCGATCTAGCGGGAGTGTTGCCGGGGGTAGCTCACACGGTTATGCAAATAACCAATGCCCAATTTCCTAGTTTTCACTTACCATACCAGACACGGCAAAGCCTCGGAAGGATATCTTTAAAGAACAGGACCCTCCAGATCTAGACCGCTTGATACCACAGTAGATATTCCACTGGCTTTCTGCCGGAATGACACCCCTAGCCTCTGGTGGAGGACATGTTACTCTCATGCAGGAATTTTTTTTGACACGATAGTTTAGTCTGGACTTGGCCACAAAGCTATCGCATTTTGAGGCAATGCTAAGTACTAGTATTTACACAGCTACGCGAGCCAAAGGCTTACCTACGTACGGAGTAGCAACTGTCACAAAAGCAACGCCGCTACTGCTAGAAAAGCAATGGCGCATTATGTACGCAATGACACACGCGAGAGCTCGAGCCCCGCATGAGATCTGTACAGAACCAGTAATACCTTCGTCGAAATCTAATGGTTACAAGAATAGGGGACAATAAGTATTTCTTGGATGGGTTAATGTGCTCCGTGGTCTGCCCAATGAGAGTAAGCTACCTTAGTATATGTACAACCGTATACTGAAAGGAGGTGGATAGATTAGCTCTCCAGCGCTGGCGTTGGGGCTGCGAGGACTGAAGCTCCATAGGCAAAGGGGCACAGTCTATTAAAGCAGCAGCATCAGATCGCGTCATCAGGCCCAGCCATTTAGATAAATTCTACCCAGTATCTCGACAGCGAAGCCTCGGCTCCTAGGAAATTGCCTAATGGCTTGGAGAAACTCAAGCTCTCTGTGATGCCCTACAGTGGAGAGCGAATCTTCTAACTATGCCGAATAGGGGAAAATGGCACCCGGGGTCTCCAAGATACGTCGAATGTTCAAACAGAAATGGCGTAACGACTCATGATTCAAGCTACCGAGCCCCTAACTGCGTAGCGAGTGAAATGCCGGGCATCTCTTCTCTAGGTAAGACGTTTGTGTGAACCAGGGGCTTGGAAGCTTACTAGGGCACTTGTTATAGTGCGAAGGCTAGAGGAATTCGGGCTTTCGGCCTCGCTCCCGTAGCCTTCCGCCTATTTTAGTATACATAACACTATACTCATTAGGTATAATTTATAGGACAAAATCAGTTCATGTCGTTTACAACTTCTTGAAACATACAGATTGTACCTCGCGTACCTACATACCCGTTGTGACGGCATCCATATACAGGTCCCAGGAATCAAAATCTTCTGCGAGCTAGCAAAGGGGGTAATGCACATTATAGGCTGATGGCCAATCATCATTCGTTATTAATTGTTAGCATGGAAGACTAGAAACACGAGCCGCAACTACTTTGATAAAGGGGAGAAAAATCTAAGTTAGTGCCACAATTTGTAGCTGCTGGTGGTTCCAGGAATGACTTTGCGACTACACAGATAAGAAAAGATAAAGGTTTTCTAGAAGATTGCGAAGCACCCTTAAATAGGGGCTTGGACTATGATCACCCTGCCGTTCCAGCGGTGTATCTTCACGATGGAAGAGTTAAGGATCATGTATGGGAATTGGCGTTGGGAAAGTTATATGAGAGAAATAGTTCTTATATAATCTACCAGTTATTGAAAAGATGGATTTAGTCGTAAAGCTACACGGTCATCTGACGGTGCTGAGACAGGAAGGTAGAGAGAACAGGAAAAGTACTGTAATGAGATAGGTACTAGGTATATGATATACGTAAGGAATATATTGTATAAACCTCTAACAAGGAAATATGCACTTTGGCGTATCCATGCTTGTATAATAGCGTATTCGGGAACAATCTTTGTTCGGATTGCTAGCGTCTGAAAATTTGGGCTCAGTCCCCTTCCGCGCATGAATGGACGAGGGCTGGTATTCAAAATGATGTCGCCTAACTTTGGGGTAATATCTAAACAAGCTCACAAGTAATACAACAAGCCCAAGCGAGCGCACACACAAAACAAGCTACCAACTGCTTTTAGTCTAGCCGCTGTACTAGTCAAGATCCAAAAGCTTACCAATTTTATACTAGAGTACTACCCGTATTATCACGAACCCCAGCAACAGCCAGTTATAAAGGACTCACGCCCAAAGTGTGTAGGATTGTTCTCTCATATTCCTTGTAATATCGTGGTCCCTTGTTAACAAACACCTTCTCCTCAGCTGTTTCCTCTCGAGGATCCCTTTTCACCTCGAAGATGTCCGCTACCACAGCTGTAGAGCTCGGCGGCGATGAGAAGTACGAGATTGCTGTCTCGTACGGTACCATAATAGCTACGGGTGCTTTGGCAATCATAGTTTGCATTCTGAGGGTATGTGCTCGGGATCTTGACTAGAAATTGTAGTGACGCTGACAGATGCGGTCCCGGAAGCTATATATTCGCAAATTTATGCTCAATACATTTGGTCTTGATGACTGGGCTTGTGTATTTGGTTTGGTGAGTTGATTTGGGGCTCCTGCTTGCGCCGCAAGTGTCACCCCCCCTAAGACCACTATCACTGATACCAATACTAGCTCTTTGTAACCGCTTTCAATGGCATTGGAATGGCTGTCATATACTACGGTGCCGGGAAGCATATTCAACATGTTCCGCCAGAGCACCTGAAGAAGTGGTTTTTGGTATGCCACTCGGGTTTGATAGTCAAGTCAGTCTGTGGTTGCTGCTAATAGCCTGAGTCTAGCTCTACTACGTTTGCATATGCATGTACTTGTCTATATCTCTGGCCGTTAAGTCCAGCATCCTGTTGTTCTTGCGGCGGGTATTCCCGACCCGTAGGTTCTATATTCCCCAATGTCTCGTTTCCGGTATCCATCTGACGCAATCTGCTGTTTTAAGCATATATTCAGCACTCGACGTTGGGCCTGTTGATATTCCTCGTACTCTTCACCATATCGGGCACGTTTGTTGCTGCGTTCCAGTGCAACCCACCAAAATATGCGTTTGAACTGGAGTTCCTCATGTCGCCTGAGCGGGTGGACCACTGCTTCTCTTCTGATGTCGCCTATGGCATCTTCATGTACCAGGCCGTCCTAATATTCGCTTGCGACGTCATCACCCTTCTTCTTCCTTTCCCCGCGTTGATAAAACTCAACTTGAGCCATGCCAAGAGCGCAGCTCTTCTAGTGGTCTTCGGCAGCGGTATAGTAGCTTGCATTGCACCTGCAATCAGGTTCAAGAGTTTGCAATTCTATAAGACGGGGTCGACAGACACTACTTGTAAGTCAGGCGTTTTCTTGGTTTTGCGTTAGGCCGACCAGGTCGCTAAACATGGCACTTCGCAGTCGATGGTGCGTCGTCCTTGTACTGGATGGCCATAGAATACAACCTCGGTTTGGTTGCTGGGTCTCTACCGGGACTCCGACCTCTACTTGCCAAGATAGGCATTCTGGGCACAACAAAGGACGACTCGTATGCCTACAAGAACAAACAGTTCTCGCCTTCGTATCCACTTGAAGATAACAGTGGGAAACATTGGGGATCCGGAAAGCGCAGCCAGATCAGCAAGAACAAACACCAAGGTGATAGTGTGCTAGAACTGACGGTTTTGGAACATCAGAGCTCTGAAGAGAGTGCCGGTCACAACCGCATACTGAAGCAACAGGTTATTACGATTGCCGAGGAACCTCGAGGCTCTTCTGCACATGCCAAGGCGCAGCAGCAGCCCTGGTAAGATTTGCACAGTAAAGTGGGTAGCAACTCGATAGTCTTAGACTATTTCAAGAAATCATGTATTATAATAAATTCTGGGAGGATATTGTATTGAATGCTGAGTGATATCAAACATCCACAGACGAATTCCGTTCGAGTCTTACTTAGTTCGAGGGATGTGGGAGATTCTTAGTAACCTCCTAGGTATCGTTTTTATAGATATAGTGTGGAACTTCGTGCAAGTAAACCTACATAGCATGGCGAAATACCAGTGGTTTGCAATCTCGGTGTCATGTCTAGTGTACCCGTCACAGTATAAATCTGCTCAACAGTAGGATTAAGGGCGATGAAGCATTTTTGAGCATTATCAACCATAAACATACTCAATTCAATGCCGAACAATACTCCCCCTCAAAGATTAAAGCAGAAAAGGGCGATGTGACTGAATAGTTCTCAAAGAGAAGCCCTCTTTGCGGTTTCACCATCCTGGGCTTAGAAACGGGGCAGGAGGAAAAGGGGGGAAGTATAAACTTGATCTATAATGTCCAATAACAATCAGGTAAGTATCGATATCAATCTTATTAAAAAAAACCAGATCTATCCACTAGTGGTGGATTACAGTCAGTTTGATCGTTTCGAGTTTCCCATCAAAGAGGACCAAATTATGTCCCACTCTCAGCCTCAGGAACATCCTGGTCGCCTGAGGCTGTTAGGTAGTGTAAGCTAAAGTTCAGGCACAGCATTAATTCCGCTTAAGAGACAATGGCTTTACTTATTTTATTGTAACGTTGGAAGCCATAAACAATTGAGCTTACTGTCTTATGTATAATTGTGAATCATTTTATAGCACCACTTATTTCAAAAGCGAGGATGAATTTCGTAAGGTTGCCAAGGTTTTTTTAAGCAGACGAAAGACGAGAATAGTCACAGCTTGTTTCTTCCGAATCCCACCCACTCAGCGCGAGACACTGCTAAATGGCTCGTATGATCATGGTTTGATCTCCATGAATGCCTAGCATACGGCTCTAGCTGGAGGACCCACGGCCATTTTTTACAAAATCCCGCAACCAATCGTAGATCGACACTGATCTACATATTATTTCTTATCAGATCTCACGCACTATCTATGTGAAGAGGAGTCGTGGAATCTTGAAAAAGAATAACCGTGGGTATGCCAGATGGGTCAGAATTGTGAGATCCCAACGGCATTCGTCTTGCTGCTCTCATCAGCTTTCAGTTCCCTCACAATCACTGCCAAAGAGTCGACAATGCATAAGTATTTCGACTTATTTGTTGACAAAATGAAGTCAATAGGGTCCACTTCTGGGGTTTACCTTGCCCGTTGGTGTGTAAATGGCCAGCCATGGGTCCATGACCCCTGTACCCTAAATAGTCCAAACTAGCAGGGCTGTCTCCGTCGAAAAGGGAGCACCCAGCACCCCGAATTTTGTTTCATTTTATTCAATTTTTTAAGAAAAAAATCTTCGTGCCAGCTAACAGCATCATCCCAGCCGACCTAGATGAAATACGACACTTGGAACGAGCTGCATGGCTTTCGTTCAGGCGGTTCGAGCCGGTTTCGTCCTAAGTCTACGGCACCCTCAGGAACCTGCTTGCTTAGCCTGAGAGGCTGAGATCAGTTACTATGATATCAGACCAGCCGACCTAAGGTCTCTACGGTATCCAAACGCCTGTCTCCGGTAGTCACCCTTGTCTTTCCAATTAATAATCTAGGCTTGCCATATATCAGCCCAGGAGCCAAAGTGGGTGGGGCGTATCTTCCCAAAGGGGTAAGAAGGATGCTCTCCGTTTAATTTTCCCAGCCAATTTATCCATTTGCTCTTCTACTTCTTTAGCCTTGCAACCCGTACCTACCTATCTGTTCCCTTGAAGCTTAGTCTAGGTTATCACTGTCAATGATAGGTTTACTGCCAGACCGGAATCTTTGTAATGTGGCGAAATCCACGTTACTTCCACGAGCCCCTTTAATTCCGGCCCCAGCAATAATTACTAACGAATCATCCTCGTTATGAATCCAAGCCTTGTAAAGATAGCTTTGAGGACTGTCATTCGATGAGCTAAACCATACGGGCTTGTATAGGAAAGGACGTAGCATTGAGCGTAACTAGACTGTTTACTGCTAAGGTACTTTGGGCTTTCGAACTCGTCAAGGTTACTGGATAAGACCTGGACTGTGAGAAGAATTTCATCGCATACGGGTTTTGGATGAAAAAGGAACTTAGAAGTGGCTTTATACAAGTAACAAGCGAGGGCATTGCTCCATTGAATTGGGCAGTACGTCCAATTAACTCAGCATAGTGCTCATTTTGAGTAGAACCATCGCATTTACTTCAGCCCCTCCTGCTACGCTACAATAACAGATAATAATTATACGATCATGACAAGAGCATGATATCTCCAAGCCAAGGGCATGTGTTCTTGTGGTAGGTATCTTATTAAGGTAATATTCCTTGATACAGTATACGCTTATTTACGCCCCTACAAGTTCATCCCACCGATACGGATTCGTCTAATTTAGAATCTATGTACCTGCTTCTTGTATATGGGCGGCAGTGCATACCGCTACCGGGACCATGGCTATCCAACTGCCAAGGCTGTCTAGACTATACCCAATTGCCACCGGTTCGTCACGCAACTTCGACCTTGTGCGCTCTAGTGGTGTCAGTAGCGTTTCTGACTACGCCGCCCAAGGAATGGCAGCTGCGGTGACCATCCGCATCATCATGACTTCGTTTTCTTCGCTAGTCCCAGCCATACGCGGATATTCCAGAGTCAGAGCCAAGCCGTGGTGAACGCCCCTGGATTATAACTTAGTGGTTTTCAGCCTGCGCCGAGCTTCCTGCTCGGTTGCCACCAATGACCCAAATTCGGCATTTGCTAATGGACACGTACTCCCCTATCTGCACCCCAGATTGACAAACCATCCATTCATCGACCTTGGCAGTAAGGTTCTCGAATGATATGTCATGGTTGTGACTTGCGACAACCGCAACATTTCGCCCCCCTTTACCCCCCCAGATGAGGATTCACGATTATTTTCTACCCCTATACCAGGCTTACATCCAGCTGTGGCATCGGGATGTTGTAGGACAATGGCCAGATCAAGTTTCATTGAGTATCCATACTTTTTTCTGTTTGCGTATACATCAGGACCCCAGTCAGGGGCTTCGTTGACAATGGCACAAGATTTGACAGAAGAAAGCCAAGCCATCTTCAAAATGTATTGGAAGAAAGATATTATGTGCTTGAGTAGAAGGGCTTGTTGGACAGATGTAGGCTAGCGTTAAGACATACAAAGGAGCTATATTTAGGAGGAGTAATAAAGTGAACCAGCAACCATTGCCCCTGAATTATTCACCAGGTAGGGGAGCTGATGTCGAGGCGACGCCCGGAACGGTATCATGGCTACGAACGCGGCCACTGGGTCCCAGGACACAAACAACTGACACTATATAATGGAATATGCTTTACATATCATCGAACAGTTACAACTAACCTACTTGGGGCATATCGGGTCATCCTGTTACTGCCCTACCAGGACGGTGGACGTCTACTGTAGTCTCTTGGCTAAGGTTAGCTGCATCCTTGTAGGACCCCATACATAGCCGCAGATTCGGCGCGTCGATCCGGCCATATGTCAAAAACACCAGTCACTATAAGCTCTAACAAGGAGAGAGCCCACGAGCTAGTGTTTGGCCGTAGGATGATTAGTCGGATGCCACAACTCTCTAGAAAGGTTAGGCTCACGACTACGTCTTCACGAGTTTGCATTGTAGTGACGACTCTTTGGATCAGGTATCTAACTCTAACATACACAGTGTTAGATCATCAACGGAGACTATACGAGTCCCCTCGAAAATTCGACTGTTTCGTCAGACAGGACCACTAACCCTCAAGTCGCGAAGTAACTCACAGTAAGTTGCCGAGGAAGATCGAGGGAGCACCCCATTGAACCCAGCAAGTGAAGAACTCGGAATATCTTTTCCTACCTATGGGATATCGTGTCACCACGATCCCCGTCCAGCACTGAGCCGTACAAACCACCAAAGGCAGCAGTACATAGAGATCTAATTGAAATACAATTAAGACCGTCGCAAATATCGATGTGTAAGGGGAGCTGTAACGTGAAGAGCTATGACAGCAACCGAGGCCACGTGTACAATATCCGAGAAAAAGTCTCAATTCATAATAACAATTAGAATGCCTACATACATACTTCCAAGTCCTAAATTCCTAATAATACCCCCATTACTCCTCGCGATATGCATTGCATTCCGCTCTAGCCATATGCTTCCCCCATGCCTACCGAGGTGGTAGCTACTGTATCTAGCATAATCAGAAGCCATCCCCCTTGCAGTAGTCAGCGCTATTAATGCACCACGATCCCCCAGCTAGGGAATCCTGTCCCCCTTTAAGCGTTCTGGAATGATGGGGAGGGCATACAGGTGGAAATTCTGTCTGTATTTACGTAGGTACCTGCCTACTAGGCCTTACCGTCTGCGTGTTAATGCATGTCAGATAACCATCTGAAAGACACACACACACACACACACACACAAAACAATCTCAGCAGAAGCAGAAGCGAAATTCAAATATGCGAATAAACATGGTATCTATCTATCTATCAATCAATCAAGGCGATCTTGAATAGCCCTTGCGTGCGTCCGTGCGTCCTCCGGCTACATACATGACAACGGCAGTTCTCAACTGCCAGCGCAAATGAGTTCTAGTCAAATCAGCGAGCCAGTCAGTTAGTCAGTCTTTTTATGTAGTGTGACTAGAAAGCAGAGCAAATCAGCCGGCCAAAAAGCTCTCTCGTATGTGTTTTTTCTTCTATGCCCGCTATAAACGACAAAGATAAAAGAAAACGGGGGGAAAAAAGAGAAAAAGTACATTGCATGTATCTATATATAAGTATGTACGCATGCATACGATACCTTCGCCAGACTGAACGAATTCCTACATCGATAGGCGACGGAAAAAAGATGGATGAAAAAAGCCTCCGGCGCCGATACATGCTGGTGTTACATACCGCTTATGCGTGGATGTTTGGGCCAAGGTTAGAAGGGGGGAAGGGAGGGGGGAAATCGTGCGAATAGGTGAGGCAGTCTGTCTACCTAGGCCCATAGTTAAACTAGGCAAACCTGACCTCGTTGAACAGGCCTGCTCGAACCTGAATCAAGCTAGCCAGCTCTAGTAGGAACGACTGGTATGTGATGACATTTGTAAGGATATGCGACACCGAAACCGTCTTTGGCTCTGGTGGCGTTGCTTCGGGCGGCGTTGCCATCAGGGATTGCCCTTCCATCTCGCTTGAGTCCTCGTCATTCTGCTCTTCGGCGAGATCTGTAATTTCCTCGTTCTCTTTTCTCCGGTCACTCTCAGTGTCGGCGGAACTATCCGCGGCCTTCGGGTCAAAGCTGAAGGGGATCGGCTCTACCTTTCGTGTAGGTAGACTGATCTTCCTGGCAAGGATTCCCTGATCGACTGCTGCGAACGCCGCAGCTTGACTTGGGACAGGACTATCTTTACCACCAAGGTCAGAGGTCTCTTGGACACTTGCTGGTGAGAATGACCGTGACAAGCCGCCTTTGCTTGGACTATCGTTTGGTGGGATAGGGATACTTTTGGAGGTGGGTGTAACAGTTCCCGCCGGTGCTCCCGACCCAACCCCCGAACTCTGGCTTCTTTCTTTCCGCCCTCGCGGACTGCCGGTCCGGCTTGGTGTGCCCAGTTCGGACAATATCCTCTGCGCAAAGCCCTCAAGCGCACTAGGCCTTGCTGGCGAGTCCGATCGGGAACCTTCATGGCTCGTTGAATCCTGTATTTGGGTCTTTGTGTCGGAGCTGGCTGCGAACTGCGGGTTGGGTATAATCGTATCGGCTGTTTGAAACGCTTCACGACGTTGCTGCAAGAGATCTTCAAACCTCGGAACGGAACTTCGGAAGAAGTCGACCTGGTCTGCAAGCGATTCAAACACGTTCAGGACGCGAGGCAAAGCCGCTGCCTCCCATTTTGGGCGGCGATAGCATCTGTTGATTGCCTGCAGCTTCTCCATCTCGGCGAACAAGGGAGATGTAGGGTCTAAAGGAGCCGACAAAGGTTCATTGGTATCTTCATCATATGAATATTTCCTTGGGTGACGTAGAAGCCAACCTTCTAATGATATATATCCGCACACTGCTAGATCTAGGAAAGTCTCCGTGATGGACAGGTTTGTCTCGACAGGGTTGACAAAGAAGGATTCGAAAATATCTAGGACAGTATTTAGGAGAGGGTCGTCAGGACGCAGGGTATGAGGCGAGACATCCCGAGGAGCACCGGGCAGGCTATCGGGGATAATTGGTAGTTTGTGGTTATTTGTTGAAACTTTGGGCGCCACAAGCTTAAGGGAGCATGGGTGGCCCTCGACACGTGTCATGCTATCCTTTAGGGTGGTGTCGTATACTTCATCGAAATTGTCTTGTCCGCCAATAGAACCAGCCAGTGTCATGAGAAAGTCGACTTCTTGCTGGTGAGCGCCTATAGTCCTATATGAAGTATCCGTATCGATGCTTTCAGTGTGAAGTAATGTCGAGGTTGCGTATCGGTGATGCCGCTTAAGGATCGCCGCTACAAGCTGGAGAGTCACACACACAGTCTGCTGATTCTGAGATTTAAGACATGAATGGATTAAATCGACTAGGTTAAAAAGCAAGGGCGTGTAAGTGGCTTCGACTTTAGTCGCCATCATAGTCGCAAGGTCCATTGATTTGCGCTTTCGCGCTGCGCTTACAGCCGGCTCAGCGAAGGACGGACCGATGGATTCCGTGTCAGGGAGTGCTAGGAGATAGTGAAGGATGAGGTTAATCATGTCGGGGTGGTCCAAAGACTCCAGAATGCGTCGGAGATAGGTCAAAACAGCGACCGACGATCCTCCGTCCACGTCGGAAGACTCCAAAAGAGAAGGGTATCTTCACTAGTTAGCTTGAGTCTGCTTGGAGCACGTCTTGGTACTTACAATAATTGCTGCAGAAAAATTACCTGGAAATGCTCGAGAAGGGTTGATTTGACTTCGACAGATCGGCAGTGGTTGAGAACGTCCTGCCAAAATAGCAAATGGGAAAGGAATGTTTCTAGGTGAAGCTGAAAATCAGGGCTGCAAGAGCTGACAACCTCGAAGCTTGATGTTGGATGTTGATAGTCGGAGAAAGCAAGAACCGGGGGGAGATCCTGGGGAGGGTGATCGATGACTAGCTTCCGACTAAGTTGACTATATAAAGCGCCTAGACCGGTCGCCATCAGAGTAGAAAGGTCGCTTTCCACGATCCACTGTTCGAGGGCCACCGACGAGGAAGCAGCTTCGATAATATATAGGAGGCCCGTCCTAGCGAAGTCTCCAATCTTGCCTTCGTTATGAATGTAGTCCATCAATAGATAGAAGAGGGGGAAGTCCTGCTTCTGCGTCCTCCCCGCGAACTTTTCCCTTTGATCTCTGAGCTTCTCGTCATTGGCGGGGGCATCGCTCTGGGATTTGAACCATGCTGGTAGGATGTGGGGTTCGAGTCTGATCTTGGTGGTGATGTTGAAGGCCAACTCGACAACGCGCAACTCGGTGTCGGGTCCTAGTCGAATGCTGTTGGCGCCGGTGATGCGAACAAGAAGATTAGTCAAGCTAGCAGAGAATGCATCCTTCTCTACGAAGGCTTCCTCCTCGCTCTCGATAAGGGCGGCGAAGAAGAGAACAGCCTGCTTGATGATCCATTGGTTGTACGAGGTGGTGGCTATCTTAGCGATAGGGACGTAGATCTGCTTGGTAGCAGAGAAAGCAATGCATGGATGTGGGAGGGGTCGACGTGATTCATCGGCGAGAATGTTGGTAAGCTGTTGAAGTCGGATCTCTAGGTTCTCGGCCGCGTCCTCGTCCCGAGCGAGATTGGGAGAGTTCCGCCATATATGCTGGAGTATTTTGATGAGATACATGGCATACAGGGAATACAGGGATACGGGCGATGGGTAAACTCACGAGAAGTTGACCGTATTCCTTCTCGAAGCGTTGCCGACGCCTGATGGGATCCCTTGCAGCATCCTTGCTGGAGCTACCCGACAACGGGGTGTGTGCTAGGAGGCGCGACCACTGCAGCTATGGTTAGTATCGTCGTTAAATACTAAGAATAACAAGATATGTGAGTACTGACAAAGTCCATGGCGTCTTTGGAGGCATTGCTTGGTGTGTGTGTAGGTGTGAGTTGATGTGTGTTGGTGAGTTGGGTAGGATAGAAGCTGTCGAGCAATGCTGTGTCGCATTAACGACGATGAAAGCCGATGTCTGAGATGTTTCCTTAGAATAAGGAACCGCCCAGGGGCCCCCTGCCCAAACGCCAGGGTTCTACCTGCTGAAGCTTGCCTAAAAAGTGGCTTAAGGTACCTGTGGTGGCAGGTGGTGCACCGTGCGGTGGCTTGTGGCACATATGCAGGGTATGCTTACCTAATCTAAAGTAGGTATGGATCTACATGCATACCTCCCGACGTTACAGTACATTCCGCGGGTGCCTCCCATCCTGAAGCATTCCACCTCCTTTTTCTTCTCTTAATGCCGCAACGGGTAATTCATATCGAAATCAATCGCCTATTCTTTCTTAAAAGCCGTTATAAACAACATAGCTCTTTTCGGGTCGATTTCCATGATGGATGGTAGCACCTAAATCATACGTTTATAAGACAGCTTGCCACCGGTGTCTAGCAAGTTGTGTTCTGAAGGGGTCGTAGTCTAAGATACCTAATCTCACCACCCCTTTTTAGGGATTGGAGGGTTTTTCTTTTCTTTTCTACTATATGGGCTACCAAGGATAACTATTTACTCATGATAATCTTTTCGCGCCGACCAGCGCGATTTCTTGCAAGTGATATGTTTTCCTATTTCCTATTACCTAGTTCTATTGCCTCTTGCTCATAGCCGGGTTCTGGCTCCCCATAACTATCTACTCGCTTCATGGTACACCAAGGGTACTTCGACACAACAAGTAAAGTAATTAATTTGAGTCAGTATTTCAAGACTTCAGTCGAACCAGGGTATTATGTAGGAAATATCAACACATTTGAAGTATTCTAAGGTTAAGTTAGAGTATATTCAGGGGCTCCAACTGTAGCAGATTTCTAGGGTATCTTAGTGCCTGGCTAATCAAGTTAAAATGTGAATAAGCTGACGCCGATTGAACAAGTACATTACTTGGCTACACTTGATGCATTCGCTGTTGCAAGAAAGGCATCTACACAGTATATTGACCATGTGAGTAAAGGCACCGATATCACAACTTCCGACAACATGGCTGTCACTTATTTGTATCGAAAAATATGGGCTAAAGCTAACATGTAATTTGAGCTGTCTAGGAGAACGTTCATAGCAAACCGGTTGACAAACCAAAGCGATAGGTATCTTCTTAACTAACCCAGTAGCACCTCGAACACCTAAGCGGGAGCCGCCTCAGCAAGGTTCCGGTCCTGGAAGGTAAAGACAAGCTTATGCTTGCTGACCCGCCAAGGATTCTCCCCCTTCTCCTCCAGCTCCTTCACTCGGACCATCTCTAGTTCATATCGGGCCTAAATGTACAGCGAAAGTTAGATCATGGTATTCACTCGCTGGGTGAGGATGGGAAGAGGGAAGAAGTTTTTCCAAGTGAGCACCAAGACCCGAGAAGATATCATTCGACTTACCCCGTTGCGTCTAACCATAACACGTGGTTGGCCCTCGGAATCCCGACGATATAGCCAGGCGACTGCGTAGGCTATGACATTGCAGCTCTGCGGCTGCTTAATGGCTTTCTTGGTTGTGGGTTGAGGTAGCTCGATCAGAAGATCTCTATAGCAAAGACAAGACGTTAGTCACATGTCGCTCCACTGGCAATACATTACTCCATGCCATAGAAGCACGGAGGTAGTCGGGTGCAGAGTATAGAGGTGTCCAAGGAAAAGGCTGAGTAGGAGAACTCACTGCACGGTGTGTTGAGTCGAGTCAAACGCGTCCAGAACAGGATCCAGACTCTTGGCCCAGACCTCGCTTGACATTTCCTGCGGCGAGCCGCCCAACACCTCCGAGTAGTCGATATATGGCCTCGGTGTGTACACAGACGTGACCAGCGTCTTGGTCGTCTTCGTGTCGAAACTGAGGATCTGCGAGGACGCGTTTGTTAATACTTGATCCTCGACATGAAGATGAAGAGTGAGGATATGAAATTCGTATAGCTCACCATCCGAAATATCGTGTCGTGGATGTTGGCCCTGTCGAGCAGGTAATCCTGGACGTCGTATGCCCCAACCATCTTGTTATTGTCGTTAATAGTCATTGATTCAGAATTTCAGATTGCGAGTGCGCTACGTGAGATGTGTTCCATGCTGGGAACCCGTCCAACTATATAAGCAAGTTACCACGAGATTTCGCTCACAGGGATTCTGATCCCTCGTCAGCCTCACTGACATGTCAGGCGAGCTTACGAATAGTAAGCTCTATATTCAGTATCCCCTGGCTAAGATAGCCACGTTGTAGCGAGTAATACTCACTGATAAACATGTGTTCAGGGCTCGTAAGCAAGTTGACAATGTCGGCTAAGCTCGTGTGAGTTAGTTCTAAGAACTCTACTGAATGATATATCATTTTCACTTTAGTATCTATACTCATCTTGTTTTGTAAGCGACGAGTCCACCGTAGATAGGACAACGTATAGAATGCAGTAGAAGTGCCGCTTGAACTTTACTCCGCGCTCCCTGGAAACCAGGTCCATGGACCCGGAGCCTAGAATACTACTTGGCTCTTAAGGGAATAGTTCGCAGTATGTACTATACAAGGGAACGAAGGATTGAGGTTATACCCGGGGCATGTCCGCGGTGCGTATGTCCATCGAAATTTTCGGTCCTAGCAAATTCCCTTACACTGACTGCTAACTCTATAGCTATAAGAGCTTGACTGTACTCCTTTACTGGGTATTCCTGCAAGTTTGACTTAGAATTGCATTGGTCTGAGTAAGGTGTGGGACGGCGCGATAATAGCTGTATTGTGTAAATCAAAGACATGCATGATAAGGCTGCCTGCATTTTTGTCGGGTGGTTGGTCTGACGAGAATAGGACTACCTAGTCAGGGCTATCAGCCAGGTAGCAACGTGCTGAATGCAGCTGCCCATGTGCCATGTGCGCTGCTTCAGCCTGGAGCTTACATGCCGTAGAGGGAAAATCATGCCATTTTCACGTTTCTTATCTAAGAGCTCTAGACCACGTTACATCTAGTTTCAGCTCGTATCTTGTTGTATATCTACGAGATCTGCCCGGACATCTTATGCTAAACCTGGGATTCGCAAATGTACATATACAATGGGAGACTGCCTTAGCCTATAGTTTGAAATACATCCTCGTAAACCCCTTGCCCGATTTAGACAGTGAGATCATTGCTATCCCGCTTACTAATATTGGCTATAGGGAATGCCGAAGGGGCGTTGCGGTTTAATTAATTAGTAAAGCGCCCAAAGAGATTGTAACACTATGGGTACATCGATATAGTAGAAATATGCTAGCAAATAAATGTAGTTCTCCGTATTTAGATATTTTCTCTAACTTCAACATGTTATAGCTGTCTCCACCTCTGTTGAACTCTTAAACAGAACGGCGATCACTCGCGATATCTTCACCTTCCCCGGTTGATAGGACCAAGACTTTGGTTATTTTTCCACTTACTAGGGCGTTAGATTAGTTCGAGCGCAACGTCATCCGGGCGTGGTGTGGCATCATAGGCGATAATACCTCCTGGCGTATACGGCGAAGTGGGATTGTCCACAGGTTCGGTATCTCCTTATCGCAACTATACCTTGTCGAACATGAGGCATCCATAGCTTCCATGACCATGGACACAAAGGGATTGATATTCCTTTTTCATGCGTCAGAGGACGGAATGCTTGTCTTTATATTGGCTAGTTGCCTTTTGTGATCCATGGATGCTGAACTTCGTGATAACGTTACTATACTCCGGCCGTTTCTCCGACCGTTACTCCGGCGTCAGATTTCCAAGTATTCTAACCACATGTTGACTAGACATAGCCGTTCTAAACAAGGTTTTGTGTTGACTCATTGAGAAATCCGAGCCACTATCACATAAGCAGAAACATTTCCAGTAAGTAATTGGACGAATACCGAGCCTCCTGTTTCTTTATCTAATCTGAACATAAAACGGATATCGGGTGGTCAGCCTTCCCACGACTTTTCCTCGGTAATTGATAGGTTTTGGGCTGCCTGACTCTCTGCCACGGCGGACATCAGCCCGGCGTCACTCACGAGTATCTTCAATAGTTTACGGTTGTTTGAAGAGAATAAAATTGGTTACATTGGATATATGTCAGGCCCAAGAGACTTTAGATAGGTACGAATATATATAATTAGACGATTAGTACCAGCCACCCCACCCCGACAGACCGCCGCAAAATGTTCTTGCTTCTAAGGGGAGGAGAAAGCTCCGCGAAAATAATACCTCTATACAGTCTTCCTGTATTGTATGCAATACGTCACCTAATTGTTTGACTCGATGCGTTTCCTAGGTACTTAGGTAGTCTCGGAGCAGACCCTTCCATATGATTGGACGTACCAAGGTCTTTATGCTGCGTTCTTCGACAACCCGGTGGAAGGATCCAAGAGAACATCGAGCTTATCAATCAGAATGCTGGACTTATTACAGAAAGACTAACGTCATCGTTAGGTGCCCAGGAATTTATCGGAGTCTTTGCGTCATATCTTAGACTTGAATCATACATGTAGCCTATTGGACTTCGTAATCGAACCCACGGATGAGCAAGCGGAATGGGGGGGTTTTTCCGACCCTGGGCCTATATGGCGGCATTGGTCACAGAAGCGAATAGGATTTAAGAGGCTATAACAAGTATTATTAAAGAAATCCTCGATTTTACCGACGCAGCTAGAAAGCTCCAGCGAGCTGCTATATGTCAGGATATCAACATACGGAATCGAGGTCGGGACTAGCTTAAGTCTATAGGCAGAAATATCCGACACTCTATTTCGCTTAGAAAGAGAGGAAGTTCTATCCTATCACTATTTACACGAAGCGATAGCAATCGTAGTCAGAAGGTATCGCCTTCGGGAAAGTTGGGGCCGATTCCTGACCTTAGAAGTTAGTTTTAGCAATAATAGAACCAACAGCAAGTACTTATAGTTATTACCGTTGTATATTGCAAATTATTAGCCTTAATTTCGTAACAACATCATAGACATTTAATGAAATCTAATAAACCCCTTCACTCCTTATTTTAACTCCGAGTAGAGGGGATTTTACCTACAGCTCCAGCCCCTATTTGGATCTTACCTACTCTTACGCAACAAACCTCGTTAAATCAAGTCGAAAGTCGAACGATTGCGGTCGAAATACATAGCTATGATGAGCAGGTTGACACTAACAGCTTATAGGGGCCGAGAAAGAACACGCGCGCTGCGAAAGGGCTTGCTGGAGGGATCTCCACCTGATTTCTACGAGCACGATTGACAGGGTAGCAGAATTCAGCCACATGGATCGTATGCCCATCGTGCTTTGTGTTGATGAAGATCAGATTCACATGGCCCGTCGCCCAAAGGGGGAGCCAATTGGTGAGCTCTACATCAGCAGACCAACTCGGCCTAGCAAAGCTGAAAACATATATGTTGCCTCTCCCTCGCTGGAATGGTGCCTAGATGCATGTACCTGCCTCTCCGGAACATGGCTAGGTGGCGCTATGAAGCTGCAATTTATTTCATCTAACCTACACACTTGGTACCTTGCAATTCCTATCTATAATGAGGGAGAGGCCAGCCTCTATAATCCCTCTTATCAGGTTCTTTAAGGTGTTACCCAACCGTCTCACAAGTGGTATGTTTTAAGAGGCGCCGCCGTGACACTCTCATGAGGCCATTTGCCACCTTTGTATTACCAAAGTACCCCGAATACGCTTCCTTTTCGATGTCCTTCGTTCTTCTTATCGGCACGCATGTGAAGCTAATATCTCTCTTTCTGTGTATAGAATAGACAATATGGGTAGAAGCTTTGCCAATTTCTTTGCAAAATCGAACTCGTTTCAAGTCAGCTAGTTCGACACGTGTTTGATTTACCCTTTCTAGACGTCGACTATTGAACTTTTGAACGTCAGCAGGTTCAACGACAGCATTACTCAATTTCGCTGCCGTAATGACCCCCACTTTGTGATACCACACTGTAGTGTCGATAATTAGTAGCTGCTATGTATCAATAGCCTCAGGAGAAAATATCAGTCATGGGATTTGTTTCGCCAGCATATAGCCTTGAATGAACGTAAAGAGAAAACGCGAGGTGGGAAAGAAATCTGCATCATACTCACGTCCACAATCTTTGTTTGTACTAATATAAGTCAACTTCCTGAACCTAGACCGTAACGGACATTTCTTACCATTGAATTGTCTTATCATCAGGTGCGAGTAAATCGGTATGACACCTTGGGCAACACCAAGGAACTGTCTCGAGGTCGTATACCATGCTCATGTTCACCTTCATTCCACGACGAAGACACCACGAGAGCGGCCTGGCTTTGTCTAGGTCCTGTCCGGTGGTGTTGTCTTCCAGAACGTATTGGCCTCTCATTACCATTTCATGACCTTTGCCCCCTCTAAACCTGCCTTCTAGTAGTTTATGTAATACCTAGGAAGTGTTAGATTCTAGTCTGTTCGAGTCAGAAAACTGTCAGAATCTTACGTCCCAATCCAGAGAGTCCACCCATTCCATTGGAATCGGCAATATGTTGCCCAGAGCATCCTCAAGAATGACAGGGAGTCCTTTGGTAGGGTCTAAGGGGTGAAGGAACATTGAATTTGAAGCCAAAACTTGTAGATTGGCAACGTTGTTAGAAACTTTAATGAGTATCTCCTTCACTTCGAGTACTGCAGAGAAACATCTCTTCGCAGTTTGCAGAATCTCCCAATTTCCCTTTTCGTGGGTCTTTTCGTGGGTAATGAGTCGGTTACCGACAGCCTGGATCTCCGTTGCCTGTAGCTTGCTGGTTTTGTTCTGCTCTCGCAACAACATCAGGATGTCCTGTCGAGCTTGCTCCTCTCTAGACACAAGCTCATTAACTTCCTCGATCCGGGCAAGCATAGTTGCATTATCAACTCGAGCCGACTTTCTGGGAATATCTTACATTAGCATCTCAGAACCACAATGTTAACTAAAATAGCAAAGATGACCTCTCGTTTGAATTAAGCCAAAGAACTCACTTTATGGCTAAAGTGGTCAATAACGTCAACCTTCCAACACTCTTGCGCAAATTGTCTTGCAAATTTGTTATCATGTCCTGTTCCCTGATTGACCACTCGATCTTTTTGTATATGTCTTTCACCTTCTTCCCCGATCCTGCAGCCTGAAGGCTATCTCCATATCTCATCTGGAGTCGGTCAAGGGTCTCTTTAATCAGAGGTGTGCACTGGTCGACGACGGATTGAGTCGCGCTGTTGAGGCCATCCAGCCAAGGATTCGACTCGAATTGTTGGTACGCAGCAACGACCTAAGAGATCAATCAGTTTCTCAGGCATGACAAGTTCCATAAGTTATAGGAACTGACCTCAACCAAAATGCCAATGAAAACATCAAGATCCTGTCGTAGATCACGGTACTCCTTGGCGCTATTGCCTGCCAATGCCCGGCCTAGCTGAATAGCGATTTGGCAAAGAGCTATGATGTCGCCGACGCTGCCGAAAGTGAGAGCCGCCTCCATGGCGTGATAGTTGGGATATTAGTATCTCACTGAAGTGTGGCTAATGTTAGTACGCTCCGATGTCTGGCAGGAGTTTTGAGGAAGAAAAAATCGAGATCTCGTCTCTCTCAGGCTACCGCGCCGCACTGGCTGCCTGGGACTTACCCCTCACATCTCGTAGTGATATACTACCTATACTAGAAACATCATAAATCAATTTAAAGGGTATATTCTACTAAATGACAATGGCATCATGGTCATGGGGATGATCATGCAACCTAGTTACAACCTTGATTGGTCGGGGATTGGCTCCAATAACGTAATTATCAGGTCCAATAACTATTGACATGCTTATATAGAGACGCATGCAATAAATACCATTGCAATGCAGCCCACAGATTCTGACCAGTTCTGGAAGTACAGGATGACTGCCTCATCTTCCAACACCGGGAATATAGCAGTGTATACAAGTCAAGGAATTACTTGACTCGACTTGATACATACGCCGAAAAGTGACACCAAGGGAATAGATATATCAAAACAAAATATGATATTCTTGGCAATTTTCTCGCAGTATCTGATATATCTGATAGCTCCTAGGGTGAGGAAGGTGAATGGGAGAAATATGACCTGGAAAACTTAAGAGACATCAGGAGCGAACGAAGCCCAAGCTGAAGAGACGTATGACGGCGACCATTTAGAAGATAAGAACGATGAGTGAATCGCAACGAAGAGTAAGAGCTAACATTTTCCGCTTTAAAATCCCAATATAAAAGCACGTAGAGCTCAGGCATGTAGACATAAAGCCTCTTCGAAATGTAAGACACGATTCGGCCCGTAAGTTTTCGAGACATGATTGGAATTTTCGGCCTCAATAACCGGGACTAACCGGCAGAACTATGGGAATGCGAGGGCAATATTAGATTGGCATTACCTCGAGTCTTCTTCTCACGCTTCTGCTGCTGGCAGGCTCTGTCTCGCTGAAACCTATCGAGCCTACTTCAACTCATCAAAGATTGGCAGCCGTATCCTGGAACGCACGGGATGTTGGAGAATGTGATCCAACCACGGGGGTTACAATGAATACTGCTCCATGGAAATATCCCCCATGAGATTTACTATATATGGGGCCTAATGACAGCGTAATTCTAAAATCGGCTCATCATCAACATCTACTCTATTCTCAACATTCGCTTCAATTACTCCAGCTAGTGCCTAGTCTTGTACGCTACGTACAAAACAAAATCGCCAATATGCAGTTCAAGCCCCTCACTCTTGCCGCCGCGGTCCTATCCGTCTCCCAGACCTATGCTCAGACCCAGATTACCTCCACGACTGTTGTCACCAACATTGAGCAGGTCACTACAGTGTCTTCTGACACTAACCAGATTGCTGGGTCCATCAGCTTTTTGAATGCCTTCACAACGTGTCCGGTAGGCATATACACCATTGGTGACTACCACAGATGATTCCGTGGACTGACATGCATCCAGGAACTCGTCAGCAACTTCGGCCAGATCGTGACCCTTGTCCAACAGGACATCACTTCCATGCAGGGCATCAACAGCCAGACCACCGTCTTCAAGGATACGGAGCAGCTGAAAATCTGCGATGCTTTCCGCCAAGTAAGCAATGGATAACTCCCACCTACCTACCTCATGGATATACACATATTGATCTCTTCTTCCCCAGTTCGTTGCCGTTCACCAGCAGCTTCTCAACACCGTTATCGGAAAGAAGAGCATCTTGGCCTCGGTTAGCTTCACGGCCCCCATAGCCGCTGTGCTTCGGTCCATCGAGCAGGGTGTTGATACCCTTGCCTTTGGCATCATCGACCTCGTCCCTACCTGCGCCGAGACCGCCACCAAGTGCAAGGACGCTCTGGACGGATCTCTGAACCAGGCCGTTACCGAGTATTCTTAGGCATGTCGAATTGTTATAATCTACGGGCTGCAGGTCTGAGAGTGCTTCGCTCCTTGGTACCGCTCTGCTGACTCTAACGAATCGAGACGGAAGGATATGACTTATGGACGACGATGAATGCCGAGCTTTATAGCGCTAAGGATGACTGGCGTTAAGAGATAGTATTAACTACAATTTAGAAAACCTGGGCTAGGTTGGCAATCTGATAGCCTTGCTCTAGACAACGTTAGCGAAGCTTGATGGGAAATGGAAAATGCTACCGCCCACAGCAGCTCTAACGTGAATGGCTTCATGCTGAATCGAGTGATCACCTAACACATTTCTGCTTTCTGCTCATAGCTTCCTATACTTATGTCCGATATAGAGCATGAAACTTGGCTCCAGGATTCTGTCAAAGTTTCCGTGAGCGGTTGAAAGCCACAAAGATCACTTGGGAGGTCACGTGGCTGAAAGAAGTGATACAAGGAGCAAAAGGAGCGTGTTGCAGCACTAAGATCCAGTGCTTGTTGTGTGTGATTTGCAGGATGCCCTGTACGCAGCTAGTAGTGAATATACACGGCTGATTCTGCCTCTGATTTGCTTACAGTTTCTCATAAAATTAGGAGCTGTGGCATTTGATATACTGTACCTATGTATCATAGATTGCATTTGGATATTTTCATAATGGAATAGGTACATATGTAGTTGTTTGTCGACGAAGGTGGGCTGATAGTGAATAGGGACAAGAAGAGCCCTCACCAACAAAGTTACCTAGGTACAAATACAACTACACGCAGGATCAGCTTCCTAGATTATCTTACGAAAATCAAAAATCACAATTGAGAATCAAACTACTGAAGTACCAAGGTACCAGTACGCTTGGTACCAAAGTTACGACTGATACATAGCTGGTGCTTAGCGCTGCCGCCGCGACTGAACATGTCTGTATACTAATCATGTACGCGTACCAGGCGGCAAATGGGTAATAAAGTCTGCCTGAAAAGGCAACTAGGTATACGGTGGAAAGCAACGAAGGAGCAGCTACAGAGAAGCGCAAGGGTTTTACAAACCAAATGTGGTTTTTCCTTTGCAAGTACCTAGGTAGTAGTAGGAGGTCCGCATGGCTATAATCAGCCTGTACCTATCATATACACCGAGTATAATAAATCAATCAATCAATCAATCAGTGAATAGGGGCGCCGGAGTGACAATGGAGTGTTAAAGTTTGTACACAGTATGAAAAAGCTCAGGCCTGCTTAATACCTATTTGTTCATTCACTGTTGTGGTGTCCAAATCACCAAATTGGTCTCCGGAAAAGTATAAATACCCCCTGTTTCTTAAGAATCTGTCGGCGTCCATTCTTCCTTTCAATCTCTCCCCATTTCCAAAGCCACCCACCCAATCTTCATCATCACATATTCACATAATCTCTTATGAATTGCATCACACAACAACCATAACAAGCCACCGGCTGTAATCATCCCACTGACACAGGTCGATTACAGACATGCCTCTGCCAAAGACTCCGCGTGATGGCAGTGAGGCTTCACAGCTGTGAAGCCTGGCAAGCGGGTTGACTCGGGCGCCCCGATCAGAGCACCAGACGCCGCAAGGCCGCTGGTGCCGGCAAAAGAAAGACTGCGGGCGCCAGCTTGCAAGTTCACCACAGCGGACAACCAGCATCTGACCGATGCCGGGGCTACGTGAACCAGAACGACGACTTCGTTTGTGAAGAGTTCGACAGAAGGGGGTGGGTCGACCTGGCACCGTCAACACCAAGGACGAGTTCGTCTGCGAAGAGGTCGACAAGAAAGATGGGCCAAAGTGCCTGTCTGTCATGAAGATGAGGTGAAGAATATCACCTCTCAATCAGCATTGTCGACAAAATCACCCAACATTTTATGTCATCTAAGCAGGTTATGTCACACTTCTATGCAACTTCCCATACATAGAAATTGTCGCCGTCCAGCTGAGCACGTTGCTGGACACACCATATCAAGACATCGTTATCATCACCGTGTCTATCCCTATCACTTTGACCTACAATTAATCTTGAGCAGCAACTCGCATGCACACCCACCGACGATGTATGTTGGCATCTCATCACTATATCATCACCGTGTCTATCCCTCACTTCGACCTACAATTCTCCCTTGAATACCAATGCTAAGATGCCACTGAGCCTTTTCGAGGCTGCAGACTTCATCAACTGCAAATTGCTTACATGAAATTAGCTCAAGTGTCGAACAATGCGGTGGTACGGGCACTAAACCCATTCAGCCGCATAGAGCTTCTACTGCTCGAAGTCCTCCAGATGGTGTTTGAGCACTTAGACTCTGAGCTTTTTCAGCCGCTTAGACATCGTCATCCACCCATTATGAATTGCAACTAATATGGGAATCTACCACGATGTCAGCACTCGCACAATCAACGTTTCACCATTTGTTCACCTCGCACCACATTGCAGTGAACAGAACACAATCAACACTCCACTATTTGTTCACCCTACACTCAACGCAGTGAACAGAATGAAAGCCGACTTGACATAGTAAGTTCTCATCCCTAGTCGCCGTTTCAGGATATGGTAAACTAACAGGGTTACAATATACTAGAATAGCAATATAACTGCTAATGCAGAGTCCATCGAGCCAACAAGACTCCAGCTCTACCAGTCCCAACATCGAAGCCCATCGACCAAAACAGAGTCCACAGTTGCACACTTCTGTCGGCGACTAAGACGGACTCCAACCTGGAAGAACTGGCTACTAGCCTGTCTCTGCCTCTGCAACATCTGGCATGCTGTCAACGAGGTCATCCATGTTCATAACACACAACAGGATGACCCAGACAGCACGAGACACACCATCTCAGAGAAACGTCTCAAGCACACTGAGAAACGTGTCGACCGCACTAAGAAACGCGGTCGACCGGGTCACCAGTTTGGACAAGCGAAACAGACAGGTCAAGGCCCCTCCAGAAATCACCGGCCAGTACCTCTTCTACTGCGAGAAGCTCGATGCCCAGGGAAATCCATGCATGCCGCGAGGCATGCAGCTAACACCGAACGTCGCTTCTCATGAGCGTCTGCACAGACCCATGTCGACCTACATACGTCGACAGGAGCCGTTCGCTGATGGCGCGGCATGCAGCTAACGCCGAACAATGTGGCCTCTCATAAGTGTCTACACCGGCCCGTTTCAACCTACATGTGTCGACAGGATGTGTCGACAGGAGCTGTTCGCTGGCGGCCCGATCGCCTGCCATCATTGTTCATGGCCAATGAAAAATAAGAACAGTATGGTAACTCACCACCACCGCAACCATGGACATAGAGGTGGCCAAGATGACATCTTCGAGGAGTATGATGTCCTAGGTAAGAAATGGCCCATCGCTCTATCATTGTCTTTGCGCCATCGCTAATTCCGTTCTTTTGCTTAATACAGACGCTCCTGCGAAGTCCTAGGTTCACGCTGACTCGCGAACCAGACCTAATGGAATAGAAACATAACTTCTATTCCAAACCGTGACCCAGGTCCGATGGAGTACAGCTACTCATATAGTCCTAATGGCCGTAGCTCATTCACTCTAGGCTCGAATAACCAGCAACAAAGAGCAGAGGGAAAAGTGAGGGACGTTTCCCCGTCTTGAACTCACCCATTTTCTTGTCCCTCTTTCACGTCATCCCTTGTTGCAGAACTACAAGTCTTCCAACCTGTTCTTTGATTCGAAACCATCTTAAAGATTCCACAATGCCTACGAATACCGTTCCGATATCTGGCCATCTCGCCGACCGGGGAGCTATGGGGAGAACATCCCATGCCCTTGTATGAACTCCTGTTTGACCAACCGATCTCTTTCCTATACCTAGACGACTTGATTCTCACACAAGTGCTTCACAAGCCTTTCTTCTACAGAACTATCCCTTTTCTCTGTACTTGTCGATCATTTGATCCGTACAGTTAGGTCACTGTACAATTCACCGCGGACTCTGTACCCGAAACATGGATGGGAGGGAGGGAAGGGGCTCTAACTGAAGCACCCAAACTGGATGAATCATTCGGTCCATCCCGCCCTCTTTGACTGGGGAGTCCTCCACAGTCGGCTAACGGTTCTTCGGTGGCGGATCACCCGAAGAAATACATACACTCACAGGAAGCAGATTCTCTCTGATAACGAGAGAACTGCATCCACCATCAACCGCCAACTGTGGAGGACTCCACAGTCGGCCAATGGTTCTTCGGGGGCGGAACACCCGACGAAAGTATTCCGCCATCCAAGAAAGTGTTCCGCCCCCGAAGAAATACACTTAACCGAAGCAGATTCTCTCATATAACGAGAGAATCGAATCTATCGTCAAACGCCGGCTGTGGAGCACTCCACAGTCGGCCAATGACTCTTCGGGGGCGGAACACCCGAAGAAATATACTCAACTGAAGCAGATTCTCTCTGACAACGAGAGAATCGAATTAACCGACCCAACCTCCGACTGTGGAGCAATCCACAGTCGGCCAACAGTTCTTCGAGGGCAGAACACCCGAAGAAATACACACACTCCGCTGCACGCAGACTCTATCTGAGAGTGCTGCGCACGATACAACCCCGATGCCTTTTCCGGCTCGCAGTGGAAGGATGGCAGGTGGTGGAGGGAGTCACCACCCGCAAAGCTTCCACTTGATTACCATTCTCCAACTTCGCATGCTTCACACACACAGCATATTCAGCCAGATCGTGGGGAGGGAGTCTCAGGCCCTCGAAATTCGATTGTACTACCATATACCCAGACTTTCGAGGAGTTTGCGGTCCCTGTGACCTAAAACGTTGCGTCCAAACCCTCGACGCCGGTGACAGCCTTACCTGTTGCACGATTGTTGGTTCGCTTTCGCACTGGACTAGGTATGGCGAATCACTGAAGGGTCGAAAACGGCGGATCTACAACTACCTACCTCAAGAATGAGAGAGGACTTCTGATAAGTAAGATGCCTAATACTACAAGAAGAGGCTATATATAGGATCTAGAGAGTTGGGTGTGCATCATGAGGTCGGGAGGGAGGTCATCCAGTGTAGCTTCGACTAACTACTCTCGAGCAAGACGATAACATGATAAGGAGGAAAATACCAAATAAATATTAAACATCATGCTCAGCGTTTGTAGTGCCGTATTAGGCCTGATGAGTAGAAGTTCCTATCTTGTTCGGGTTATTAATGACTATGAATTTCTACCTGCCTCACTTCCCTGCAGCATCGCATTGGATCACTGTATTCGCGGAGTACGAGTATGGTTCTCTCCTAGATAGTACCTTTGTTCAAATGCATGGATATGCTTGTAGAAGAAGAATATCGTATAATATGCCTAGAGCGATTGTTGATTCTATGCGAGGTACGTAATGTAGGGAAAAGACGACTCAGTCCAACATCAGGACGCTTGGTCAACTGTCGCACAGCATTAACTCCTACTAGGTAGTAGATTGGAAGCTGGCCTCATTGGAAGTTTGCTACTTCAAAGCACGTCTTGTCTCAGAAACCGTCATGCTGAGGCTGCCTTGTCTTCTGACCTTGACCGGGCAGTCTACGGTGTAAAGCCGTACCGGTATCAGGCGTATTCGGAGCTTCACCGAAGCCCCCCCCGCTGTCCCGAGATCTCCCGATCACATGCCGAGTAGGTGGCTGGTAAGAATCTAATTCATCGTATATCCCTGAATCGGCACAGATAAGTATATTCGTGGTGCACTTGTAGATTCATAGCAGGTACTTGATGATAAGACGCCTGTTGACGTCTTCTTTTCAGACCAGCCAAGATAGCCATCACTGCATAGCAAGCACGTATTAGTCCGGTACGTCTCCAATCGCATTGCCTAAACGTCTTATCTGGCCAATAAGCTTCCTCGGCCAGCTTTCTTGGAGATATCAACTCAAGTTGTCGATGCTCTAGATGTTATAGGTGGGTTTCATTCGATAATACCTACTTAGTAGGCATGAACCTTTATGAGCGGCGGCTAGCAGCAGCATGCATATGCAAGAAACTTCCAAATGCCAATATTTCAGTAGGTAAACAAAGAGTCAAGCTTTCCGACTCGAGAACGCCCGAGGACGGCCTAGGCTGTCTGCCCGCTATCTAGTAATTAGCAGCATGTGCTGCTGCACTTTGCGGGGACCAGTCAGATAGCAAACATGCTCGGTCACCCGCATGATGCGGCATCTCTATTCTATCCGAAGCTTATGGTTCGTCTGTTGTTCTACCGTGCTAGCTTCGGTGGGGTGGCTCCGGTGCAATGGTGCAATAGTTTGGGGGGGCTAAGGCGTGGGTTTTTAGCGAATCATGGCCCTGATCTACCACATTTTCAGGGGTACCCCCTTCTGTAAAGGGTAAGGCACACCCGCTGGGTGTGAAGCCGGCAACGATCCGCCGATGGCTTCCATGTCAATACCCACCGACTTGAGGCTATGTGAATCGCTACATCGTTCCTATTTACATATCACCAGTACCTAGATTAAGTATGTATGACGAACTCAGGTGCTGTGTAGGTGCTATTCCCCCATTTTCTTGTGGCTCCTCGGTTCAGTCACCTCCATCCAAAGTTGTAATCCAATTACTTACCAATCTATTTTGTTTTTTGACCGCTCCAGCTTCATTCCCCAGTCCCTAAAGTTTTGGCAGGTTTCTACCTAGGATATGACCAGTCGCTTTCATCGCAACATCTGTATGCAGGGTCTAAGTAGATCATCACACTCGAACGATGGGGTTCTTCGATCGATCCAAGAAGAAACAATCCCCACAGGCTCTACCATCCAAAGTTGACCAGTTCAGACCACCTCAACGGCAATGTGGTCATCACGACGGTACACCCCGAGCTCTTATCCCATTACAGCCAGCTGGCTACTTACAACCGCCTCCTCCACCGCCGCCGCCCATCTGGAACAATACGCACCCACCACCTGGAACATCACCTCCTCAGTACCACGAACAACAACGACCATCATATCCGCCGATTGTCGTAAACCAGCATTACTACCTAAGCCCGCCGCCACCAAATCCATATTCTAACAACAACGGATCATGTGCTCTTAGCAAGCTCAAGCTTGGCTCTGCTGTGGATTTAGCGAATGAAATCATACCAGGAAATGTCGTCCATCAAGTATTCGACGACGGTCTCCCAAAATGGCACGCTTACGGCACACAGCTCCTCAACCAGAGCGCGGCCATGTACGACCAAATTTGGAACAGATTCAATGATGTGATGACTTTGATTGACCGCGAAAGATTTGTTGGGAATGAAAATGCCTTGTTTATGTACCAGCCCAGTTCAATGCCATCTCCCCCGAGCGACCCGCCTCAGCAGCCAAATCAAGCAAAGGGGGCTTCGAAGAAGAACAAGAGGGATGCCCCGAAGGGCCAAACGAGTGCAGTAGCGTCTTCACTCATTTCTGGGGGCTATTTCTCTAAAGTAGAATTATACGCAAACTCGAGGTTGCCGCCGAATCTCACTCCTCTGCACTTGTAGGTAGTTGGGTTAATTTCCTACTTACTTGATAAGTATCGCATTGACGCTCGTCAGGCATATCCCGCACTATCCTCTTCTATGTCTGGCAGCCCAGTATTCGGAGCGAGTATACGAGAAGCCGAGGGGGGCAGAGCGAGATACCCACGTCGACGCGGACTGGAGGGCGGGAACGAAAGCTATGCGCATCAAGTCTGTCCCCATGGACCATATGAACACGATCGTATTTGCCATTCGGGGAACCGCAACTTTTATGGATTGGGCTGTTAACTTAAACACCGCGCCGACAGCACCTACCAGATTTCTTGTAAGCCTCGAATCGTTCGCTGTCTAGTTTGTTTCTCTAACTGGGTCTAGGAGTACGTATTACGAATTTATTTATCCCTTGCTTCAATCTGTCTTAAGATTCAACTCTATCCGTCCAGGACATGTCTTGAGTCGAACCTCCCCGAGACCTGACTTAAAACCCCTGATTTTACGTTCAAGAGGCGCTCACTAACCCCGAGTTGTACATAGCGACGCGAGTAATTTCTGTCATGCGGGCTTCTTGTCAGTCGCCCGCAAGATGATAGCCCCAGTAGCCGCGAGATTACGCCAGCTTCTAGAGGAAGACCCGGGGCGATGTTCGTATTCGCTCCTGATAACCGGCCACTCAGCGGGCGGCGCGATCGCGTCCCTGCTCTTCTCGCACATGCTCGCGACGTCCAAAGCCGCGGCTTCGGAGCTCAACAATCTTACCGGTTGCTTTAAACGAGTACACTGTATCACCTTCGGGACGCCGCCGGTGTCGCTGTTCCCCCTGCAGAAGCCCGACAGATCGGAGTTTAAGAAGTTCCTGTTCCTGAGTTTCGTCAACGAGGGCGATCCCGTCGCGAGGGCCGACAAGGCCTACGTGAGGAGCCTCCTGGAACTCTTCGCAGCCCCCGCCCCCGCCCCCGCCCCCGCCCCGTCCGCCGAAGCCAGAGAGTCGGGCAAGCTTCTTCTCTCGCCACCGCCGCCCAGTCCACCATCCAAAAAACACCACGACAAGCCTCGGGAAAAGAAGTCCAGATCGTCTCTCGCCTCGAAAACATCCAAGATCTCCATGAGGTCATCCCATTCCTCATCGCACTCGCACTCACACTCGCACCCGTCCCCCAAGAAGACGACGAGCCGATCGTTTAGTGGCCCCCCGCCGGCGCCGCCGGCGGGCCCCGTCTGGAAGGTGCCGCCGAATCTGCTCAGCAACGCGGGCCAGATCGTCGTGCTGAGGGCGGGCGGCGCGCAGTTCAAGCGCGCGAAGACGGTCGAGGAGAGGTTGGGCGAGGGCGTCGTCGCGCAGGTCGCCAGCGATGAGCTGCTCAGGGGCCTCGTCTGGGGCGACCCCGTCTGTCATGTCATGAAGCTGTATGCTGGCCGGATCGAGGTGCTTGCGGTCAGCGCTGTTACGGGGAAGGGACGGTGATGGCTTTTTAGTTTTTTTTTTTTTTTTTTTTTTTTGTGTGTGTGTGTGTGTGTGTGTGTGTGTGTGTGTCACCGGGGGAAAGAAGGGGGGAGGGGGGTTGTGATTGTTGGAATTTACTTACATCTGGAAGATCCTATCTTGATATTTATGACCTTATGAGGCGGTACACAGCGTATTTATTTTGTCGCCTGCTTTGGCGTTGGGGTATGATACCAATTTTGGGAAGAATAGCTGTGTTTTTTAGCCCGGGAGTGGGAATATATGGCTTTTGCGAGCGGGATATATATACGTTCGGGCTGTCCTGCTCTGAGAGCGTCGTATTCGACATGGTGTCATGTATAATTCGGGTTTGAGGACTCGCTGAAGCTAGCATCGGCTTTACATATATATATGACCAGCACGTAATAAGGAAGCATGATGCACACGCCCAGGTGGCTACTAGAACAGCCTTCGATCTGCTACAAACCAGGCCGCCGTCTTGGACAACGCAAAAATCTCCCTTCCGTGTTAGAGTCGTAGACAGGTTTTGGTATCGCTATCATGGCTTGTTTATAGTCGCCAAGGTTATTGCTAATCGTTATTATTCAAGATACCACACAAGCACCTGACAGCGCGCTGTTAGACATATATACTTACACGGCCCCGTCCGACTAGGTAGGTACATAGATGTTTGGCTTATTCTTTTCGCTCAGAGCTCAGCTTCCCCCTGTAACCTTTGTCTATTACGTGAGAGATTAATATGTCTATACACTATAAACCATGAAATCGGAGCACTACCCCTGATTGATCGATGGGCTTAGCTGAGAGCCGGTTCTTGCTTGTGAGTCCTTGTTGATTAGGAGTTCTATGGTTGAGGGTTAGACGTCGCTTCATCGCTGTCGCGGGTATGGGGAGGGACAGAGGGTTGATGCTGGTAAGCAGCAATGCTGCTACTGGGGAGGTGGTGAGGAGGCTGCGTAGGTCGGTCGATGTCCCACGGCCTTGGGATATCATGGGCTGTTCGTTCGGCCAGCACTTGTGGGGTTGAGCGAGAACGGTAGGGTGGTGATGGGTTGTTTTTATAGACGAGGTTCTTCGGATAAGCAGAGAATGCGGATACGATATGGGGAGTGTTATGGCTTGTGGTGATACTTAGTTGGGTTATTCGCGGGTCTTGTAGGTGTTGATGACACACATGCTGTTAATTTGAGGGTTCGGGACTGGTATAATACAAGGCATCTCGGGAACATTGTATGTAACTATTCGTCCTGCCTACATGTGTAGGTGGTAGGACCTCAAGTCAATCAAGTCTCGTTGATCCTGTATTCTAATACACACACATAGACACATATACCATGCATGTATGTATGGATGTATGGATGTATTGACAAAAGAGGAGCCCCAACTCACGCCCTCTTGCGCAGATTCAAGTAGCTAAGTAACTCGAGTACAATTTTCGTTTTCATTTTCATCTTAGTTCTAATTTTCCTCTGTTCCAAAGTCAACATCAACCATATCAACTCTAATTACAGCTTCCTGTGTGGCCTGTTTAATAGTTGGACAGGAGCACTAGAATATGAAGAAACGCATATACATCGAATATGGAGAGCTGCTTAAAGCTTATTGAAACCACGTTCGGAAGGAGATTGGCGAATTACGCAGACAAGGAAGCTTCTTGCTAGAAATATCTCAGGGCGGCTTGTCGGCATATATAGTACGACGACTGATGATTAATAGCAAGATAGCATTTGAAAGAGTAGCACATATGGATATCAGGTAGCCTAAAGTTCCCAATGATGAACAAAGTAAGAACGGAGAGAGCAGTTCAAGAGAAAAAGGGCTCTGCCTATGACCAAACTCCGAACGATTCACTGAATAGCTTATTTCCACCATGGATGAGTGGCTATGTGTTACATAAGATAAAGATGGTAATACTCAGTTTAAACGAATGACTGAAGTTGGATTTTATCGTATGCTAAATCATGCTCATGCTAGATTGACAATTTGAGGCACTCTCTCCAAACATTACATCTCCACATATCTCATATCCCGTTGGTGGGAACACCGGCCATGCAAAGAGGATCGCTACAAGGAGCGTTTATAGAAGGCCACCGAGGGCGACGCAAGGAAGGCCGACGTTAACGAGGCCATCCTGGGAAAGGTCAGCGTCTAGGCTAAATGAGAGTCATAGAATGATAGCTTACCTGGGAAGTGCCAGAGTGCTGGCAGCAAGCAGCAGTCTGCTTGCACTGGCTGTTAAGGAGGTCGTCGATGCCAATGACTGCGAGTTAGTCAGTAAGCGGTGGCTCATGTGGGAAAGGGGAAAACTTACCGGCCGCAACGTCGAGCTTGGAGCAGCCATCGAAGAGACCGACGTCACCGTTCTCGAGGGTTCCAGAGAGCAGACCGGCCAAGAGACCGCTGGCCTCGTTGACAGAGTCGCCAGACTGGTCGACTTTGTTGCAGCAGCTGAGGTCGAAGTTGGAGCCGCAGGTGTCACCGGCCTGGCCGACGGTCACGTCGTTGCCCGGGGTCGGGATGGTCTTGGCGCCGCTCTCGCTGCCGCCGCTCTTGCCGCCGCTGCCGGTGAGGCCACCGGTGAGACTGCCGGTCAAACCGCCGAGGGCACCACCCTGGGGAGCAGCGAGGACGCTGATAGCGAGGGTGAGAAGGGTGGCAACTTGGAACTGCATTTTGAATTTGTTGGTAATCGAAGATGATCGAATATTAAAAATGTTGGTTAAAACCTCGAAAGAGTGTTGGAGAGATTGTGAGAGAGTGTGTTTGTTGTATGAGAGAGTGCTCTGGAAAAGGATGCTTGATGATGCTGATGAAGCTGGAAAAGAAATTGTTGGATGGATGGCCGTTGTCCTGAGTTATATACTTGAGTCCGACCAAATATTCCTTACTCTTTTTCTTCCCTGCCCTTTGAAGCCATCGTCACCAGTCTATGGTCTCATGTTCGTAGTGGAATGGCCCTCCTATGCTGATCGGCAGCGCCCCAGGCCTCTCGAGAATGCATTGTCTCATTCCCCAACGCCGTCCCCTTTGCCGCAGCGCCGCCCCGGAGATTGCACCCTTGGCGGATCTGAGGTATGTCTTGCCTTTAGATCTGCGATCTGAATAAGCCACAAGAAATTTCCAATACATCAATTGATAGTCGCCGCAGATGTGGGAATGGTGGAGGTCGAGTCATTACCGAGATGATGCCGCCGCATCTCCCTCCATGCCCTAAGATTGATACAGGGAGTTCAATAAGCACTGCTTATTCCCATGCCGAAGTATTTGCCGTCTCGGATTTCAGCCTGCCGTGCTTCCTCCTCTCCTGATTCTCATGACGTAGCGATTTGGGACTTACCCCGATCAATCTTCCCTACCATTGAGAGCCAAGTCAATGTTCCACATCAGGTGCGCCGTCGTCTCCTCACCCTCAAAGGGATAGGCATCTCATGAGTCAGATGGCTTTCAGGAGTCGAATACACATTCTTTTCATCTCTCTGTCGCTTCTTGTGATAATCAATCTCTCAAGGTGTATTTTCGTTAAAGATCTACTCATTCTGTCAGTATTTCCACTGCTGCCCACCAAACATTTCGGTTGCATCCAGCTCACCTCACTTTTCTTATCGAGCCGTCAACTGTAATGATAACTGTGGGAAGTAGTTCTGCAATGAGTTATTATGATCCTCTCATATTTCAATTTGTCTACACTTTTCAGTGCGTATTTCATCAATCCCGATATCTTCTCGGTTAACTACGTCAGCTAGAAAATCAGTGAGGTCCTCAGCGCTTAGGTACCGCAGAGCAGATTGAGTATAGCTTTTCCGCAGCTACTATCTACAACCGCAGAAGTTGTAGTTCTTAGTTGTGACGCTGTTTTTGTCCAGGGTTATGCATAACATATCTGTGAAGAGGTGCCTATTATGGCGAGGATCGGGTGACACTGGATGTCTTTCCGTCACTTTCTCATGCCGCCGAATCCCAAGTCAGTCTCGATATGGAAGATCCCATGAAGCTTCGCTCTCTAGGCTCATCGACAGTCATCTGTTTGTGATAGATGACACCCCGCATTGGCGCAGTGTCGGCTGCCGCTGCTTAGATTTCTCTGTTACTCTACATCTGACAAGGTGTACCGCCGACGCAGTTTCGATGTTTTTCGTGTTGTACATATACTGCCACTAGGTTGCTGTGAATAGCACCTAAGTATCCCAAGGCCGTCCCATCGTCCCATTGGGCAATGGCCTCGTGGCGTGGATTACAGACTTCTGCATCTAGCCTCGTTGAATTCACCGATGACCTGTGTCAATTCGCATGGCGTCTCGATTCACAGGAAGCCGCTTTCCCGAGAGTAAGGTGCCGGAACCGGGCTGCCCACGAGGCTCTAGGTAACCCTTTGAAAATCTGTGACTACGTAGCCCGCTAGCCCAAGAGATGTATCCGAAAGAAGGACTGATCTTGGGAATACAAGTACAAGTGGATTCCTAACATGTGCGGTTGTACCAAAATCAGGCGATTCTAGCGAGTAACCCCCCAAAGTCTCTTCGTTTGTCATCCCGTGTCTCACCCTCTCTTGCACGCATAGTCGTATACAGCGACGAAAGCTGCGAGACAGTGCCTATTAGGCGAATTGCCCGGCTCGAACCCAAACCCTTAACTCAGCTGATCCTTGGTGTGTACAACTTTCATCATCTTTACTCATGGCAGGGTCTCAAACGATAGAAGTTGGCTTTACGCAACTATACCCGCTCGCTGATCCGCACCGTCGACCAGTCAAAATCCAGTGCTAGATATGTTCACCGTCGCCATTCGCGATCCGACAGAGCATGAGTTCTACTCTGCGGCTGGTAACATTCGTAGATCCCGTGTCCCTAGGCGCTAGTGGCTTCCCATACCCTGACTACTCTGCTAAATCCTCTGCAAACGGGCCAATATATGATATCACTGTATTTCAACGAGTTGCCACACGAGTACTATTCCGACTTCTCCAAAAGGGAGCCCTCCCAACCTAGAAATATAGACTAGCACGTGTCACCTACGCCGTGATCCGTCGGACAACATCGGGAACCTGCGTTTTCAGCAGCTGCAAGGTACATGCAGCTACCGGTGAATTACCCCTTTTCGTTCAGTTGAGTTAGTACCATCCCAGCAATGGTGGGATGACTTTCTACGATGATCGGGAGACTTCATACATAGACGTAATCAGACTGCATGGATTGCAGTATTTTATCTATCAAATCGCTATCTCTGTGAGCTCGAACTCTTGAGACAAAGGGAACCTGGACGGGCGCTTTTAGTGAAGCTGAATTTGATGTTGTGCCTCCCCATAAATCCCGGTAGTGTAACGGATCGTCGCATTCCGCTCCGCTCCGAATCTTGTATTTCGCAACATGCTGGGAGGTGAGGGTTTGGATGACCTCGTATTAAACGGACGGATCTGCTTGCTGCGGTAACTGTACCCGTGTCCTTCCCGCATTCAGTACCTACAAACAAATCGATCTAGAGATAGGGGAGGCAAATCACCAATCAAACTGTTGTACCGGTAAATCGTTTGCCAGGCTGGTCTTAAGTAAACTCGTTGAAGCATAGAAGTTAGCAAGAGTTAACTACACGAACTATTGAGCAACAACCGGCATTCACTGCAGATTCAATATATTACACATTGAGATCAAGTTCTGATCATTAGCAATAGATATGAGGTGAGAACTTTGCGTGAAGAGACTAGGAAACGTGCGAATGAAACTTATAGTTACTACATTTGTCCCACAATCTAATTAGAAGGACGTAGTGAGCTTATCATTCGAAGTTCTGTCTTAAGTAGATGACGGCTCTACGAGATGCGTTGAGCCTTGTACAACTATAGTTACTAGGTCATCGGCGTACTCCCCTGGTAATTCACTCAATCTGAACCGTCGATAATCTTGGGCTGCCATGCGAATAAGCTTGTTTCCGGCGGATAGCCGCATGGGTCTAAGGCTGTCTTGATGTATACGAACCCAAGTCTAGGGCCCCTTGCAGATTGGGAAGCGGCTGTTACATACTGTCATAAGCAGACTAGCAGCTAAGTGCCGATACAAACGCTGCCACTACGTCTGTAACGACACGACGAATATTTATATAAGAGACAGTGTCTGGTCAGACTACAGTCTTGACCTTCCCCAAGGCCATTAGCCAACTCGAGACATCTACACTCGTTTTGTTGTCCCCTTACGATCTTGAGCCTCACAAGCAATGCATACCATCACTCGCTTGGCCCTCCTGGGCTTGGGGTATGAGATCCGGTGTCAGCCTTGCTTCAATCACTTGCTAACGGAGATGACAGCTCTTCCCTTACCGTTGCTCGTCCCCAGGAGCCTCAAGTCAGCACCGTGACTACCACTGTCACTGTGTGTGGCAGCAACTGTGCATCTACCGTCACGGTGGTCACCGGATGTTCCGAGTCTTCCACTTCCTCCGTCTTTGGGAGTTACTCTACTACCATCCCTATCGCATCTTCATCCGTGACTACTCTACCAGTCTCTTCGTTCACGCCAAACTCCACTACATCAACGGATACTATCGTCATTGTGACATCGAGCTCGACCGCTACTGTTACCGAGTCCGTTTCTCCTACATCGGAATATGCCACAAGCTCCGGAACCGCCCCGACAAGTGCGCAGACTACGATTCCAACTCCGCCGTTCAGCTCTTTCACATGGGCCAACTCTACCATCGTTGGCTCTAGCACGCTTTTTACTTCCGATACACTGCCAACGGGGTCTTATACCACCGGTGGAACTTCGACGGTAAACACCTTCCCGGGTACTTCGAGTAGCACATGGTAAGCATCGATCAGGTCGGTTGGACTGATGGAAATAAATATTGACGACTGCTAGCACTACCGATACCTCCACGTTCAGCAGCGGAAGCATGTCGACGCCGACTTATTCCCTGACTAGTAGCACCGAGGTCCCCATATCGAGTACCGCTGTAGTGACTAGCAGCTATGGGACGTCGATCTTTGTGACCACATCGTCTGCCAGCGGCTCGATTAGCACTTTCACAATCCCCTCGAACCAGTCCAGTACAATGTCTACCGGGATAGGTTCCTCGTCAAGCGGAACGTTGCCCATCACGACATACTCGCTCAGCACCGAATCATCTACGCCAGGAACTTCAACTCTGACCTCCACCCTCACGACTTCGATCCCTTCAAGTCAGACGGGCGGTTCGTCTGTGGAGACCCTTTCTTCGTCCGGAACTAGCTCTTCACCGTATGGCACCTCCAACACACAGCCCATCTCAAGTGAGACCAGCTCCGTTGTAACCATCTCGTATGCCAGCAGCTCAGGAAGCGTTCCGAGTTTGTCGAGCACGGAATCATCGACGCTCGTAGTAAACTCTACCACAGGAAGTTGGACTTGGTCCAATACTTACGCGACGTCTTCATACGTTTTGTCCACTTCTCAGACTCCGAGTGTTCCTACCACTACGAGCAGCTTCCCTTCGTCGAGCGGCACATATTCTAGCGGCTTTTCTTCCGAAACTTCCTCAAGCACTACGCTTTCGGTATTGACATCGTCCTCAACGGCATATACCAGCAGCGAGACGACTGTCTTGCCGTACACCTCGTCGTATGAGACTACAGGAACGGGGACACTTTCTACCATCCCGTCTAGTAGCGGCACGTCATTCACTTGGACAACAACGGTCATCATTGGGGGCTCTAGCAGCACACAATCTTCCTATTCTGTATCGACCAGTTCCGCATCGGCCGGTACGTCGACATCATATGGCCCATCGACTTCCACGTTGACCATAACACCATCGTCTTCCGGATATCTTTCCTCCTCCTATGTGACTGCAACATCCGACACTTCTCCCGTTACTGGCTCATCCGAGACATACCCGGCTTCATCCGTCAGCACCACTTTCGTCGAGACCATTTCCTCCAGCACAGGCCCCGCGACGACACCTACCGTCTCGTTCAGCACCAGCTGCCACAACCAGATGACGTACGGCGGCGGATACACCTACACCTGCCTCACGGTCCCCGTGTCCGTGTCCGCATCCGCGTCCTCGCCGATCTACAGCCCCAGCCCCAGCACCAGCACCAGCACCAGCGACACGGCCGCAATCACCAATTCCGGATCGTCCACCACGGCGCCCAGCAGCAGCAGCAGCAGCACCGCGGGCGCCTCCACCTCCACCTCCACCTCCACGCTCACAGTCCCGGCAAGCGGATACCCCACCACCAGCCCCCTGCCGCCCCTGACCAGCACGCTGACGGTGACGCCGTCTATCTCGACCACGGCCGACACGCAGGCCGTGACCGGGCCCTCGTCCACGTCCCCGCTCCCGCTCACGACCTGTGTTGCGGGCGGCTACGGCGCCGGATCCGTATGCTTCACGCTCCTGCCGCGGGCGACGCCGACGACGTTCGTTACGTCGGGGTTGGTTTCCACGTTGGTGGCGCGTGGGCAAGTCTAGGTAGGTACGCTATCTGCCTAGTACTTACGTACGCGTGTGGTACACGGGGAGGGGATATGGAGGGAGGTAGGGCCTGGATGAGGTGGGGGGAGAAACGAGAAAAAGGGAGAGAAGGGAGAGCGCACACACATGATAGACAGTATGGTTCTTTCTGTTTACTGTTGCTTGGATGATTATTCTTCGCTTCTTGACAAAAACATACACACATATTTCGTCAGGGTATGCTTGCTTGGGGGGATAGAATTGATAGAATTGATATAGAGATAGATGGGAGTGAATACATGGACATCTAGTTATGTAGCTATTACCTCGATTCCGCTTGTTCTTGCACGCGGTGGATTCTGCTGCCTTTTGTTGGAGGAAGCTTCTAGGCTAGGATATTCGGTCAGTTCCTTTGACCATATTTACCTATCTTGGAGAAGATATCTAACCAGATAGCTTAGTACCTCGCCACATTCGGAGTACATCTACTAATTACCTATTCAGTTTCTTGCATGCTCCGTGACTGGTCTCTACGTAGGCGAGAGTGCCTGTTTTAGTAGCCGAAACTGGTTGCGTACTCATTGATGAAATACTAGGTATGTCAGCCGAACGATAGGTGAATATCGGCATACTCATTCCTTCAAGGATATCTTATTAGTTCTGATTTCCCCTCATTTGGGAGTTCCGACCTGGCAGCCCTGGGGCCTGGGCAATCAATCGGTCGGTTTCAATCGTCACTGTCGCTTATACAGTACAGACTGGCAGAGTCACAACTCTGAAATGTGGATTTGGCCCCAAACCAACAAACCAACAAACCAGCTGACGACAAAATTTTTATCTCGTCCGTAATTGGTCGTATACAGGTACCTTAGGGAAAAAGAGATCGGATTATATTATTATATCTCTACAACCTCGACTACCGATTCCTTGTGGCTTGAATGTCCATTTTGTTCGTGATTGATCATCATTTATGAATTCAAGATGTGCATTGCGACCGTGGCTGCGTAGTACTATTTATAAATGAATTCTTCTCTCATATGCAGGCATTTATTTACTTAGGATTTCAGATCCATAAGGTTGTTTCGAATTATATCGTACGACACGGTTGGCTGGTCGGTGTTAATAATAACGCAATGATGCGCGCGGGCTGCATTACAGTACAGCCCCGGCAGTTAGCTGGGGTTGACTGTCGGCTGGCGGCTGGGCGGCGACGGCGAGAGGTCGCATGGAGCAATCGGGCAATCCGTCCCTTGTCCCTGACAAGGCAGACGATCGCTTGCATGCCTTGTTTTCTTACCCACGACTCCACGAGGGAGGCAAGCAGTACAGTGTCAAGTACTTCAAAAATGCACGCACGTATTGCACGATAAATAGCTGCTCTCATCCTTCCCATCCTTGAAAGACTACGGTATGGACATAATCTGCACTATTATTACTTATTGTTGCTCATCTTCTCAAAGAAGTGGAAGTTAAATGGACGCAAACTGCCAGGCTGCCTGAAAACCCAAGTATTTAAGGAGGTATCCTACATACAGTACACATAATTGGAAGCGCTCTGCCTGTCCTTGTGGCTTTTACCTGTTTGGGACGATTTCAATGATTGAACAAGTTGATGCAGGGTCGTGATTGGCCCCGCGGGAGACAGGGTACATGGGCCCGAGATGTGGAGAAGGATTGCTCGGATTGCCTGCTAGCCCTGTTACTGGTCTAATTTGGGACTAGTTAGGCTACTAGTAGATAGTCTATCCTGGTCTGGATCGATCGTCACTCGTCCCGGAACAACATCTTTCTGCACTGAAAAAAGAGAGTTGGGCGAGAGAAAAGACGGCCAAAGAAGGGGGGGGCAAGGGGGCAGCGCGAAAGCAACAGGAGCAACAATTAGACAACTAACAACTCACCTATTACTTCGTCGATACCGTGTGTATAGATGTAGATGCATCGGAGGAAACTTACCTAACAGAGGTAACTGATGGCCAACGGATGTACATGTGGCTCAGGTTAGAGTGGATGAGATACAACAAGAAGTAGGTACGGATCACGATAGAATCAATTAATCCATACAACAAATCAACCGAAACCGTCGTCATCGCATTAGTTGGGAATTTTCGCCCTCGGCTTCACCCTCACCCTAGCTCTTTCACCCTCACCTTCACCCACCTGCAGCCTGTCCGCCTGCCTGGCAGCACTTGCGCTTTCGCTTTCATTCTATACTTGGGTATTCTGTCTGCCCCTTCAACCTCTTCATCCCCCTTCCCATTTTGTTTGTCGATTTCTTTCCCAATTACTTCAAGTTGTTCTTCCCATTCTGCCACTGCACAAGTTGCATACTAGTTGCATTAAGTATATCGCATCGCATCGCATCGCATCGCATCGCGTCGCATATCTGAGTACTTCCTAGCGAATTCTCTATCGCATTTCTTACATCCAGACCTACACATACTTATTAATGTACTACGTATCTCTCCGCACCCCACCGGCTATCACCGTTTCTATCTCCATCACCATCGCCGTATTTACTTCCCTTGTATCGTCGACCATAGTTTAGACTAGAGTTTCGCCCACATCGGCCCAATCCATCCCAGATTCGACTCCAGAACCTTGAGGTGGCCGTCACCAGTAACTAGATTCCATTAAAATAACCTGCTCGCCTCCGCGCATGTCCTTGCGACAAAGAAAACCCATAGACAAATACCTAGGTTACCTTTACCTACTTCTCTTGGTCGCACATCTCGTTGTATCGAGCGTCTCGTCTTGTCTTTATATAACAACAGACGCAACTCACACGCGCACACCAGCGACGCAAGCACACGCATTCGTCAACAAGAACGGCTTTTATACATCTATCTGTATGGCCTCTAGTCAATCGATCGTTTAGGTCTACCTTAAAATTTCCATCTTCTCTGTTGATTTTCTTTTCATGTCCCTCCCTCGATATATTGTTCGAACAGGTCACGATCGTCATCCATTTCACGCCGGGCCACCATCGCGATGAGCTAGAGAACATTGTATAGGTGAAAAAAGGGAAGTCGGCACTACAGACCGAGTACGATATACGGTACTATTCGGGAAGGGTAGGCAGAGAGAAAAAAAAAAAAAAAGAAAAAAGTTTTGGGTGAGAAACAATGGACGCAAACAGTTTTCGGGCGACGGTGCTCCAGCACTCGTCAGAAGAAAAGAGTTGGGATGATGGCGGGAGAAGATCGTCATCGCAGTCGGGATTACAATCACCACCTCCGCCGCCAACAGTATTATCCATGGGGACTATTTCGGATACGCTGGGACCACGTTCCAAATCCAGCCAATCCTCCTCCACCAACGCCAATGCTAATGCCAATGCTAATACTAATACCAATTCTACAAGTATTACCCACGCAGCTCACCCTGCTCACGCAGCTCAACCAGCCCAAGCCCACGCCCACGCCCACGCCCATGTCCACCACGCCAACAATGGGAGCAGTGGCACAGGCACACGTACACGTACAACAGACACAGGCACAGACGCAGAAGCAGAAACAGGCATAGGAATAGGAATAGGAATAAACGCGGGAATAGGCACAGGAATAGGCATAGGCATACCTAGGGACACAAGCAGCAAATCCAGTCTTACATCTCCGATCCTCACGTCCACCACCACGACGCAATCGCTGGATTTTCGTCAGCCCACCACTACCACCAACGCTACCGCTAACAATACCACCGCAATCAAATTTCACTCGTCCCCGTCACCATCCAAAAACCACATTTCCCTAACTCCGACTTCGACGCGACCGCCGCCTTCATCCATCGTCCATCCATACAATCACGCGTCGCAATCATCATCATCATCATCACCACCACCACCACCGCCGCCGCCTCCTCCATCGTTAACATCGCCGGCAGCTATATTGTCAGGGGCTCCATCTTCTTCCTTGCCTCCTCTGGCTCCTCCGCCAGGGGTTTTGAGCTCAATCATGGCGTCGTCATCCGCCATGTCATCGACCAATGGTGCCAGTGCATCACCATTACAACCTCCTAAAACCTCCGGCCATCTCTCGCCGCCTGATTATCATCACCAGCCCGCCCGCGAAAAGTCGTCGGGAAGCTTTTACGATCCTACTAAGGAGAGGAGAGTATCCGATACGTGGTCCAAGCAGGTAAGCTTTGAAACACTTTGCATGTCCAACCAGATTTAAGATAAGCACGACTACATATTTTGTTGAAAAGCTTCTTCGGTTCTTTCCTTCATCGGGTTTTACTCTACATACATCCATACATCCATACATTCCATACCAGTTTGCTTAACGGCGGTGCATCCGTCCATCGGGAATCCGTGTACATCCATCCATCCATCCATGACAACGTGACAATCATCATTTTGATTACCACATTTTACAAGCTGGAACATCGATTTTTTTTCTTCATCTTTTAAGCTTTCACAGACTAACTTCTTTCTGTCCCAGTCGCGACCTGATCCGTATGACTACGCCCAGACCAAAACCGAATCTAATCAATACTATAATAATGGATACGGCTCGCCTTCGCCTGTGAATGCAAAATTTCCTCCGCGAAGTCCGCATTCACATTCTCACCCTAAGAACGGCACTGGGTCAACTAGCCCTTCCAATAAGGCCCTCAATTTGGGCTCTCCCTCGCGTCATCGCGCTACTTCTGACACCCGCTCTTCTGCGAACCGCCACACTTCCTCTACACCAGCACCATCACTACCTTCCATATTAAATCCTGAGCCGCCAACTTCTACACCGGCAGCCTCCTCAAGTGTACGTCGCCCAACAATGCCTGTTTTAATACTTAGTACAATACGCAATCTATCGACGTGTTGATGAATATCGCTGACCTTTGATGGTTCTTACAGACCCCAAGCCGTGCCGCCGAACTAATGTCCTTTTCCAACATTCTCTCCAGCGCCGAGCCGCTCCCAAAACCCAAAGCTCCCATTATGGAAGTGAAGGAAAAGCCACCCCGCAAGAGCAAGGGTCGGGAGTCACATCTGAAAGACTCGGAAGCCGGCTCGAGAAAAGACTCGAGACGGTCCTCCGGTCACCATGCTAAGGACACACCCACCAGAGCACCAAAACGACAAGTCAACGGCCAGCCCAAGCCGAAGACCCTATCGGCCGATAAGGAAAAGAAGATACAGAACCTGCTTGAGCAACTCGATGCCGAGATGGATGACGTTGACCTATCTGAGTTGGAAGCCGAGGAAGAGTTCTTCCGAGGCCGTCTAAAAAGGCGCAAATTGGCTTTGCAACAAAGCGAGTATCAGGATCACGTTGTCCGACGGGGCGATTTGGTACATAACCTGACCAAGAAGCTCGGCGACCACGCCGCGTTCGGTAAGAGCCGATATGACCAATTGCATTATCCCGAGGCATTAGAGGAGGTTCGCGAGCGTGAGCTTTTCGCCGAGAAAGAACGTAAGAAGGATATGCAGCGAAAACGACGTAGAGAAAAGTCCATGCAAGTCACAATCGAGCAAAAGAAAGCTGCGTTGGCCAAGGCGCTCGCTGCCGAAGATGAAGCCGAACGCGCGAAACACTTGCGAGAGGCAGAACGAGCCAACAAGAAAGCCCAGCAGACCAAGCTGATCTTACAGAAGGGCATCAAAGGCCCAGCCCGCAACCTGGCACCCTTTGAACTGAACTTGGAGGGTGGTACCATGTCGACCTTCCAAGCCACAGACCTGGAGAATGGCTCGAAGGGTAAGGGTAAACGTTCGGGCACCCGACCCAAGAAATCTAAGGAGCAAAAGCAGGCGGAGAAGGACTCAGCGTTAGCCGCACAAGCTGCCCTGGATGCAGGCGAGGAGTTGCCTACGAAAGAAGAGACCAACAAGATTCGGATCAAGCTGAACAAGGGCGCCTCGAAAGAGTCCAAAGAAAAGGACCAGGAAGCGAAGGAGGGCGCTAGAGAGCCGAAGGAAACGGAGAAGTCTGTCGAAGAACCGCCTGTCAATGCTCTCGAGTTGAAGTTCCAGTCGAAGGGCTACAACCAAATCTACGACCAAATCTGGCGCGATCTCGCTCGTAAGGATGTGCCCAAGGCTTTCAAGCTGGCCAGCGACTCGTACGCTACGAAGGCATCTAATCTTAAGAAGACGGCTATACTCGCTTCTAAAGAGGCTAAACGCTGGCAACTTCGTACCAACAAGGGGACAAAAGACCTCCAGGCCCGTGCTAAACGTTGCATGCGTGACATGATGGGTTTCTGGAAGCGTAACGAACGTGAGGAGCGCGATCTTCGCAAGGCTGCCGAGAGACAAGAACTTGAGAACGCTCGCAAGGAGGAAGCCGACCGTGAAGCGGCTCGTCAGAAGAGGAAGCTCAACTTTTTGATCTCACAGACGGAGCTGTACTCTCACTTCATCGGCAAGAAAATCAAGACGGATGAGGTGGAGCGCAGCACCGACAACCCGGAGGTTGCGGCGGATGCCAACGCCGTGGCCAAGTCGCATAACGTCAACGTGGCAGAGCCATCCGGCCCTGTGGGCAGCAAGGTGACGGACTTCAACCAGCTAGATTTCGACGCCGAAGACGAGGAAGCCTTGAAGGCTGCTGCGATGGCAAATGCCCAGAATGCCATTGCCGAGGCCCAGCAGAAGGCGCGAGCCTTCAACAAGACCGACGACGACATGGACGAAGACGGCGAGATGAATTTCCAGAACCCAACGGGCCTTGGCGATGTGACCGTCGAGCAGCCGAAGTTGCTAAATTGTCAACTCAAAGAGTACCAGCTGAAGGGCCTCAACTGGCTCGCGAATCTTTACGAGCAAGGCATCAATGGTATTCTGGCAGACGAAATGGGTCTCGGCAAGACGGTCCAGTCTATCTCAGTCATGGCTTACCTTGCCGAAGTACACGACATCTGGGGTCCGTACCTGGTGGTCGCGCCCGCTTCGACCCTCCACAACTGGCAGCAGGAAATTGCCAAGTTTGTCCCCGAATTCAAGGTTCTTCCGTACTGGGGCACCGCCGGTGATCGAAAGGTGCTGCGTAAGTTCTGGGACCGCAAGCACAACACCTATCGGAAGGATGCGCCATTCCATGTGCTGGTCACTTCGTATCAACTCGTCGTCTCCGATGTAGCATACTTCCAAAAGATGCGATGGCAGTACATGATCCTTGATGAGGCGCAAGCTATCAAGAGCTCCCAAAGTTCGCGTTGGAAGTGTCTGTTGGGCTTCCATTGCCGTAACCGACTCCTCCTTACCGGTACTCCCATACAGAACAACATGCAGGAGCTCTGGGCCCTGCTGCATTTCATCATGCCTTCGTTGTTCGACTCTCACGACGAATTCAGTGAATGGTTCTCCAAGGATATCGAGTCGCATGCACAGAGTAACACGACCCTGAACGAGGACCAGCTTAGGCGGCTGCATTTGATCCTCAAGCCATTCATGTTACGCCGCGTGAAGAAGCATGTACAGAAGGAGCTGGGTGACAAGATCGAACTCGATGTCTTTTGCGAACTCACCTACAGACAACGGGCTTACTACCGGAATCTGAGGAACCAGATCAGTATCATGGATCTGATTGAGAAGGCAACTCTTGGGGATGATCAAGATTCAGGCACCTTAATGAATCTCGTCATGCAGTTCCGAAAGGTGTGCAACCACCCTGACCTGTTTGAGCGCGCTGAAACGACGAGCCCGTTCTTCTCTGGCTACTTCGCAGAAACTGCGTCTTTTGTTCGTGAGGGGAATAATATTCCAGTTGGCTACTCGACCCGAAACCTCATTGAGTATGACTTGCCACGTCTGGTGTGGACCGAGGATGGCCGACTACAGAAAGTTGGAAAGCGGAATGACAGGGCCGGTTTTAGGAACAAGTATCTAAACCACCTTATGAACATCTATGCCCCGGAGAACGTGCGCGAAAGCACGTCTGGAAATGAGACATTCTCTTTCCTTCGCTTCGCCGATACGAGTCCTGAAGAAGTCTACAAGGCTAGCCACCAAGACTTCCTGTCACGAGTCACCGACCTCGTCAAGAAGCATGACCGGCTCGGTCAGATGAACGTGGTTTACGATGAGCCAGGCGAAGAGAACTACACGCCAGCGCATGCGCTATTCCAAATCAAGGCAAGGTCTAACCGCAAACCTCTTGCTGAGATCACGAGCGATGGGATTCTTGATGACCTCATGAATATTTCTCGATCGGCATGGCAGGATTCTGGCATGAGCCGACTCGAGCAAGCGGCGGTGCCTGGCGCCTCGGCTCCCCCCATCAACGTTTCCTGCACTGGCACTCGCACGCCGGTCGCTGAGCGCGAAGACACATTGTTCAATGTGCCATTGCGGAAAGCGTTGTATGGGCCCAAGGCAGTTGATGAACAGGCTTTGGTCGCACAGAAAATCCCAATGGAGCGGTACCCGCCGCCCGCGATGCTTCCACAACCGGACAACGAGAAACGGCGATTTACGAACATTACCGTCCCTAGCATGCGCCGCTTTGTCACTGATAGCGGAAAACTAGCTAAACTCGACCAGCTGCTGTTCAAGTTGAAGGAGGAAGGCCATCGTGTGCTGCTGTACTTCCAGATGACGAGAATGATCGATCTAATGGAGGAGTATCTCACCTATCGCAATTACAAGTACTGCCGGCTCGATGGATCTACGAAGCTGGAAGATCGTCGAGACACAGTCCACGACTTCCAAACACGTCCCGACATCTTTGTCTTCCTGCTTTCGACACGTGCCGGTGGTCTTGGTATCAACCTTACATCTGCCGATACGGTTATTTTCTACGACAGCGATTGGAACCCCACGATCGACTCGCAGGCCATGGACCGTGCTCACCGTCTGGGCCAGACGAAGCAGGTCACGGTCTATCGTCTCATCACCCGTGGCACCATCGAAGAACGTATTCGGAAGCGTGCGATGCAAAAGGAGGAGGTGCAGCGGGTAGTCATTCAAGGAGGCGGCGCTAGAGGCGTGGACTTTAGTGGTCGCCGGCCGCCAGAGAACCGCAACCGCGACATTGCCATGTGGCTCGCCGACGACGAGCAAGCGGAGCTCATTGAACAGCGCGAGAAAGAGCTCATCGAGAGCGGCGAGCTGGATAAGACTTCTAAGAAGCGTGGCGGCAATAAGAGGAAGCGGGAGGCGGTCAGTTTGGATGAAATGTACCACGAGGGTAAGTCAACGCCGAAGGTTCAACTATTCTTTAGTGTATATGCTAATATTAATGCTGTAGGCGAGGGCCATTTCGATGATGGCAACAAACAGTCTGGCACTGCCACACCCGTCGCGCCTGTCGAGGCGGACCCTAAGGGTGGTCCCGCCGCGAAGAAGCGACGCGGAGGCGGGAGCAAGAAGGCCAAGACGACGAAGCAGCGGCTTGCCATCGCCGACGGCGAGATGGATATGTGAACAGCCGCAACAGAAACGACAACCGCAGGTTGTTGATGGTCTTCTTTCTAGTTCTTAGATTTCTTCTGCTTCTTTCTAGCCCTTTCCCCAAGGGGGCCAGTGAGAGAGAGAAAGAATTAGGGAGGCAAGCGAGGGAAGGACTCGGGACTCCTCTTATGCAGCAGAGTATAAGGACTTGCTGCTGCTGATGTACTGTGTACAAAAGGCCCCCAAAAATTTCACGGCGTTTTTATTGTTTCTCTGTAATCGGTATCCTGTGATCGAGTTTAGGGAGTGAGAGAGGAGGCGTGGCAGGCTCATCATCGTCATCTTCATCTTTATCACACACATCGCACAATACTACTAGGGAGGGAGGGATCGAGGCGAAGGCGAAGGCGAAGGAGAAGATCATAGTGTAAGGAAGGAAGGAAGGGGAGCGAGTCCTTAGCATTAGCCGCTAAGTAAGTAGCTGGCTAGTAAGGGTCGACTGCCGCGTTGTGTATGCGCAAGGCAGAGCAAGGCAGAGCAGAGCAAAATACATAGACCAGAGAGGTATCGGAATAGCATTTTATTGATTGTTAACTACTTACTTTACTAACCTGACTAGCTATCGAGGGTGTATGAATATGTGTGTGTGACGGAGAGTAAGAGAGAGGGAGAAGGGGAGAGAGAAATGGTATTGTGAATATGACCTGAATGGAAAGAACAGAAGCAGAAGCAACTAAGTATTCGCGTGGAGTCGGCGGGATGAATAGATATTTACTTGCGTACTTAAGTTTACCTAGTGAGTTCATCTATGTACGTACGGCTGCTCCCATTCACACACATACATACACACACAGAGAGAATCATGAAGGCGATGTATCTCCAGGGACTGTGCGAGGTATCTGTCAATGAATTCGTGATGTTACATTGAAAAAAAGGGGGGACGATAAAGGGGAGTAAGGGGATGAGAAGAAAAGGTTAAGGAGTGGGTTGTTGGCTTAGGGGATTAAGTTCAGAATATCAATCCCCCCCCCCCCCCCCCCCCCCTCCGCAAAGGTTGATGGTTTTAGTTTTCAGGGGATTTGGCTGAGCATATATGGTTAGATAGAGATCTAATGATGATATGTAAGTTACGTACTTTTCCACATATAGAGAAGGGGAAGAGAAAACAAGTCGGTAAAATAACTAGTAAGTAAAACATAAACATGTTGATCAATCACCGCTCCCTTTTACCGTCTGGATACGGCATCTTATCATAACATCAACTCTCATTTCCCAACAATAATACTATACAGCTTAACATAGATATATATACGCCTAAAATTACAACAACGCGCCCTTATTACATAGATCACTTACAAGTACGTATGCGTATATAGAGCACCAAGCATCACACGCACGCACGCACGCACTAATCACACAGTCAACAAGAGAAAGAAACCCGAAACCCGAGAGAGAATCTTAGGCACTTAAGTCAGTACCAGTAAGAACGACTACTAAATTCATCAAATCTATCTATCCCAGTGCCGAATGCTGCTCAAACAGCGGCGGTTTTTCGCAAAACTAGGTCAAGTAAGTTCGCACGAGCGCCCTGGCCTCCCCTCACCTCCGTCGTACCGAGTTTTTAGTTAGGTACCTAACCCATCATACATATATGTACCTTTTGGTTGGTACGTTAGGCTTCGAGGTGATGAGTCACACAACACAACAGGCTGCGGCTCTATGGTTTTTGTTTTGTTACCTTTCTTGATGCCCAATCTATGACTTTCCGAGCCGCAACCAGCCTCCCCCCGCGGGTTGACGTATGCATGCAATCAATCATCCCCCCCCCCCCCCTTTGACCTCCGTCCCCCACCCCCGTCGCCTATCATCGTCATCTCTAACCCAGGTGGAGAATATGTCTGTACTCCCCGTAAACCCAATGTCTACCCAGCGAGAGAGGACAAAAAACCGCCCCTTCAGAATTGCGCGAACGAGAGAGGGCTAACTGGAACTTTTAGACTGCACCGGCGGAGATCATCTTCTTCCGCAGGTAGTTCTTGTATTCCCCTATCGTGCCGTCCCACGGCTTGATAGTCTTGTTCTCGCACACTAGAATCTGCTTGGCAATCTTGTCGAGCAATCTGTTTCACATAATTAGTACTCCTCGCCTAAAACACGCGAGTCATATACGAAAGGTTCTTACCTGAAATCGTGGGAGACCACAATAACACCACCGCTGAAATGTTCGATGGCATCTGCTAGGGCGTCGATACTCGAAATATCTAGACCGTTGGTAGGCTCGTCGAGCAGAAGCATGTTGGGTGAGTCGATAGCGAGCAGGGCGAAGACAATCCGGCTCTTCTGGCCTTCAGACAGGGTGCCCATCAGCGCGGTTTGTGTAGCACCAGAAACACCATAACGGCCGAGGGACTGTCGCCAGAACTGGTAGTCCTGCGACTTCTCCCTATACCTATCGCGGACGAAATCTAGAGCGCTCTTGGTCAGGTCGAGCTGCTCGGCGCTGTGCTGCGAGTAAAGACCAAGCTTTAGATGTGTATGACGGCGGACAGATCCCGAGGTCGGCGAAATTTTGCCCGTCATCAAGCGTAGTAGAGTACTCTTTCCAACACCGTTGGGTCCGACAAGAGCTGTTCGTGAGTCCATGTCAAAACCGAGATCGAGGTTGCGGTATAGATCATCCTTGGCCTCGCCCGAGTACGAGAATGTGACGTTGTCAAAGGACAGAACGGGCGGCGGTAGTTTATCGACGTCAGTAAATCTGAACTTGAACTCCCTTTCTTCTTTAACTTCCTCGATCAGACCATCCGCAATCATCTTGTCGAGGATCTTCTGTCGAGACTTGGCTTGTCGCACCAAGTTAGCGTAGGTACCTGCGCTAGCAATGAACTCCTTGATGTGCTTGATTTCTTCTTGTTGCTTCTTGTAGGCCGTCATCTGGTTTGTCTCCTGTTCCTTGCGAGTCTTGACGTAGGAGTCGAAGTTACCACCGTAGTAAATGAGTTGCTGCTTTCGCATGTCGATCATGTTGGTGCAGACTCCGTTCAAGAAATCCTGCGAATGAGAAACCAAGACTAGCGTTCGTTCCCACTTCTTCAGGTACTCTTCTAGCCACACGCAAGCCTCGAGATCCAAGTGGGCAGTCGGGTCGTCGAGAAGCAAGAGAGTGGGCTTGACGAATAATGCCTTACCAAGGGCGACACGCATGCGCCAACCACCGGACATGTCCTTGGTCTTCTTGTGGATGGTCTCCTTGTTAAATCCAAGACCCGTCAGAATAAGGGAGGCACGAGTGGAAAAAGTCGAGGGGTCCATCTTGTCCATATGCTGTCGCATCCCGTTAGCAGAAGTATACATAGAATGGCGATGCGGTGAAGGCTTACCTCGTAGATATCCATTAGCACAGGGCTGTCTGGTCCCTCGTCCTCGAGCAGCTGCTCAGCTAGCCTGTCTAGACGATCCATCTCCTTCTCGGCTTCCTTGAGCACCCACTCGAGGGCACCCAAGTCGGAAGGCGGCGCACCCTCATTCAGGAGATAGATGTCGACGTGGTCAGGAATGGGGTATTCTCGCTCAGCGATGGCTTTGAGCAGGGTACTCTTTCCACAACCGTTCTCTCCCAACAAACCATAACGACGCCCGAAAGATAACTCGAGGTCGGTTTCATTGAGGAGGACTCGGCCGTGGAAGGTTAAGCTGGCACTGATGATCTTGACGTCCCTGCTGGTCGGGATGGACGCCAATACACCGGTTGTAATACGGTCTGATAGGCCGTGCTTGTCCTTTTGGTTAGCAAGACGCTTCACCTTGTCCATTTTGGTGCTGTCGGTTGCCGGGACATCGTCGGGGTTTGGGGGCTCTTCGTCGCCAGCGGCGGAACCAGCAGCGCTCGCGTTCTTAGAAGCGGCCTTAGATCCAGCCTTGGATCGAGAGACGAGTGTCTTCTTCTCGCCTTTGCCGTCGGCAGCCTTCTTGGCGAGTCTCTTTTCTTTAGATGAGGAAACCATGTTGACAATGAGATGATGAAAGTTTTGTCTATTACCGCCCGAAAACCGAGATGGTGATAAATGGAAGACGAAGAAAAAGAGGTCGACAGATAAAGATTTGATTTACCCCGCTCAATAAGAAGGTATCAAGTAGGCTTTATTCGACCAAGGTGGGCTGTCGAGTCGACTCGATCACAAGTGAATGTGACCGATAAGGAGATGACCGCAGGCCGTAACAATGTTTGTTGTTGTTCTTGTTCTCGTTTTCTAGCGAGTGTCTAGAGGGGGACACTTCCTACAACAACCGAAAAAAAAAATGGTGTTGAGTGGATGGCAAATGCTAAAAGAGGGACAACGCGGGGAGGCGATTAAGAACCTACCGGCTTACATACTTACGCTATAGAGACGTTATTACCTAAGGTATGCATTCGGACTGTGTCCTGTTGGCACAGGTGGGTGGGTGTGGTGGACTGTCTTGGTGGGGCTGTTCTCAAAAATTTAAACTTTGCACAAACAATTTCTTGACTTTTGTGGGGGTCTTTGGGGGTTGTCCCTCTTTCACCGCCTTGGCTGCCTAGTACCCGCTGACGTCAGAATGGCTTGAACCTAGTATGTACATATGTAGAATTGAATTCTTCACACTGCAACAAGTCTCGAGTCAATAATTACATGTAATATGTCCAGTATATAACGGCAGAACGTGTTGGGAAGGTATGAGGATTGTCTTACGTAAATAAGATTTGTTAGGTATTTGTTAGTATCGACCGTCCTAATACAACAACTATCCACCTCCATTCATCTTCAACTTATTATTTCAAACGGCATGTAAACGATAAGATTTCCTGTTATCTCGTATCTATTGGCATTTTAACACGCTACACAGGTTGAAAAGCCGCCCATCCCTAGTAAACAACAGTAATGTTCTTAAGAAGGCTGGAAATTGCCATCCCCGACCAGCAGAAAGGAAAGTCTCTCGATGCCCAACAATGGAGGCATCACCACTACGTCCTGTGGATGATCATGAAGGTGCTATTAAGTCTACTTACTTGAATACATCCCAGACAGCCTATACTTACCACATACGAGCTCCCATGTTGCAAAATCTGCCGTTGTCGTGCACCCTCGTCGTTGCCAGGGGACACCAGAATTGCCTGTTGGTATATTTGAGAGAGCATCTTCTAACCTGGCCTTTTCGTGCCGGAGCATAGGCTGCGGTCAGGCACACCGCTGTGCCGTGAAGGTCTAGGGGCTGCGGGTGAAGGCTTCTTGTTTCGAGGTATAATCTACTCGGAGACTCGAAACTGAGGTTATATTATGGGGGGCTATGTCACGCAGTCCCTTCTTCGCCGATGAAACCACAGCCCATCATCATAGCAATGCCTTCGCTACGCACTAAGCAGCTGTTGAGAGTCTGACTTGAATGGACATCAAACTTTGGAAAAAGTCGTCGAACCCTTGGAATTACCGTCGGTTTGCATCCTTAATTTGGGTCTCCTAGAACCCTCAGAAAGGAAAATTTGACGTAAATACGTGTTGGACAGGACGCTTGCTACCCCCGCGGTTCGTAGGTTACGGTGATCAAGAAGGTATGGCACTGAGGGGTTATGAATGATTAGGGGTCATTAAATTATATCTATAACACATATCTCCATCAAGCCATCCTCATATTAATTCACAGTAGGTATACATCCAACTCATACACAGCTAAACACAGGAATAATGATGTGCAACAAGGGCGTCGAGTCAATCGACAAAAATGGCGCAACGGAGCCTACGCCACGCCGAGCGAGAGGACGCTCCTATCGCAATGTCAGTTACACATCAAGCTGGCTTACAGACGAACCCCAGAGTACTGACACTGAAGTCCTATTCTTCCTACTCCTAACGAGGCCGCTCTTCGATCTCTTGTGCCCCTTCTTCGACGACTTATCCGACTGATCCGACGACTTCCGAGAGCGGTCGGCGCTCCGGGACCGTTCCTGGAGCTCCCTGTTCTCCTGCCGCAGGCGGTCCGTCTCGCGCGTCAGATTGTGGTTCGCCATCTGCTGCTGATGTATGAGGTCGACGTCGCGGGGGTCGCGGTTCTGGATGAGCTGGACGGGGGAGCGCGATCTGCCACTGCCACTGCCACTGCCGCCGTCGTCGTCGCGCGGGTGCGGATGCGGTTGGGAGATGCGGGGCTGGAAGGCGCCGCGCAGCTGCTCCTCGAGCTGGCTGCGTATCCGCTGCTGGAACTGGTGCTCGAGCTCGATCATCTTCTTGACGTTCGTGTGGCGCGCCTCGAAGGCCTCCTCCTCGGCCTCGAGCAGCCGCCGCCGCGCGTTCTCCTCCCGCCGTCGGCTCTCCTCGCACTCCCGCCGCAGCTCGTCCTCGCGCTGCCGCGCCCTGCGGATCTCCTGCCGCAGCTCCTCGATTTCTTCCTTGAGCTCCGTGCGCCGCTGCTTCCCGGCCTCGCCCGAGGCGATCAGGTCCATGCGCCGCTCTGCGAGCTCGTGGATCTGGTCTCGTAGCGAATCGATCATGCGGTCCATCGCTTCGCGCTGGGCGTCGAGGTCTCGCGTCCTTTTCTGGGCTTGCTCGTTCTCTTCCTTCAGCCTCTGGACGCGCTCCTCGGTCTTCCTGACCTCCTTGGCGTTGGGCTTGTGTATGATCATTCGGTGGTCCTCCTGCTTGGGCTGAGGGCGGTCTGTGATCGAGATCTCGCATTCCACATCCTCCGAGCTCTCGGTGGTAGTGGGTAGAGTTGGCGTGTCTAGTCTTCGGGATTTTGGCCGTCGGCGACGGGGTCGGGGCTGGGACTCTGAAGGCGTAGTAGCCCTCTGAATCTCGCTTCGCTCCTGGTCTACTTCGCTCACACGCTGTTTTATGCCGTCTTTGATCACTCTCTGCTCGCCGTCGTCGTAATACTTCTTGGTTCGAGCCCTCTGTAAGGTGCCGCTTTCGAAGAGAGCCCTAAGCTTGTGCACCCCTCCGGCGTTCATCTCGTCGTCGAAGTTAGACATCGTGGGTGTCTAGTATGCCGTATTACCGGTTCTGGAAGATCTAGAGTAAGATTATGATAGCTGGTAGCAAAGTTCTGCTCGAGGAGATGAGTGAAGAACATCATGTCCGTTTTCAGTAATTTACGGAAAGTATCGCGATATCCCAAGAAGCCTCACTTCCCAGTCCATCCTGCTGGCCTTTGGGATATGTCACTGCCCATTGAAAATGTGTCCGGCTACCATTGGGCATCAAGACCGCGTGAGCCAACGAACTCCGCCGACGGGTTGCCTATCATCTTCTGGCTTTCACAGGTCATTCCATCCCATTCCGTGCTGTACGTATGCTGCAGCAGACGTCGGGATCGTAATACGTAATAGGCCGTCTACGTTCTCACTGAGCTAGAGTCGCGCGGTCGCCGTCTGGTTTGCCAGAACCAGTCCACCACGCCGTAGCATATCCCCAGTAATACTTTTTCTCCCTTGGAGGAGTCGTCCAATATTATGCAACGTTGGGACACAGATGATTAATACTCCTCGAGGGATCACCACCAATAATCATCAGCCCTTCGATGGAGCACCCAGGCCAGAAGCCGGGTTACCCCGCCCTCTCCTCTCTTCTCCCAAGCCATCCACCATGAGCTGCGGACTGCGCTGCCTACCTACATATATATCTCCTCCTTGGGCTCCAGTCTATACGTACTGGTTTATAGTGGGTTGAACCAGCCTAGTTAACTAGGTGAGTCTAACCCCATCTGACCCTCCTTACTGGTTCGGGCACTATCTAGATCATCTCATCTTCTCTTCCGCTAAAGCCCCCTTACATGGCTGAACGATCGTCTTAGAAGTGAATAAAGCTATCCTACCCTATTGCGGGCATGTGCTGTTGCCAAGAGCGTAGACGTGGTGAATAACTACCACGTTACCGCCGGCCGACGCGTACGAGCTGCCTTGGACGTCGTACACGAGGTAGGTATGATTAGGCTTACCTGGTACATCAAGTCGTTAATATTTTTGATTAACTTGAGACTAGTGACAATTCGATGTGACTAATCAGCTGTCAAACTACTCCCGGAATCTGCTATCACGGTTGCCCCTCAATTTACCCCTAAGTTTACCCCTGAATATGCTGTTGATGCTGAATCTTTTGCTGAGACTTCTACTGAGTCTTCTCCTGTTGCCGTTCAAGTCGGATGCTATTGTCAGGTCGGTGGTTAAATTATGATTTTATTATTATGTAACTCTAACTTATATGTTTGTTTGGAACAAGCAACCTTTTTATCTTCCGTCTCTTACATTTATCGATTTACTTATTTTCAGCTAACAATTCAACTCTACTTGCAAATCCCTTAGTAACAGATACTTAAGTAAAGCCCAAGAATTACATAACTTGTAGCATACGTCGATCGGACTAAGTCCTCTATCACCCAACTGGCCATGGACGAGCTACACGCGAGTGCGGTCCCAAGATGACAGTATGCTTCCGACCCGCGGTCCCAGGACCTTCTACGGAAGTATTAGGGTGGTATTGCCTTTCCCGGCAGATGCTCCACTGCGGGCCGGTCGGCGGCTGCTCCCGTAGGCCCAAGACCGGCTCACGGCGGAACACGGGGCTTGGTGTTCTGCCGCTCACGCTAGTGCCTACTAGTTGGATTGGGTCGAAGCCATCAAGCGAACTACCTACATGGTAGCTTCAGACCAGCGTCTTGGTTAACAGACCCTCGTCCGATATTTGGGTGTTACAATCCGTACCACGGAAGCTTATAGCTTCTGGAGTGGGATGGGTACAGGAATTCAGTCCATGCTTCGAGTAATGGCCCGTATATATACATATATCAATATCACTTTGCGGTAGAGTCTGTAATGCTAATATCTTTCACAAGTTCATGTCTCTTCACTGATATCTTGGTTTTGCTACCTTGCCTAAGGTTATATACACTAAATCTCCGATAGCTCATACAGTATTGTGGAACAGCTTGGCTTTGACATATTCTTCCAAGCTCCAATGTCAACACGGCGGATGGTCTTACTATCAGGGGAAGCTCCTGGGTTTGGTTTCATCGGCGGCATTGTCTATTGATTATGGGGGCTCCCTTTTCTTACCCTCATCGCGTCGAAATCTTCATAAACATGTCCGCGCCGGTTGGTAGACTCGCTAGCGAGTGATCTACTCCTACTTTCCTTAGCTCGGGATTAATTTGATTCCATCATTTCTATTGTAACTACTGACCTAGTGCCTTAGCTAGTATCAAGAAGATGACGGTCAAGTCATATTATACAAACTTAAACTTACTTGAGCTCAAATTCTCTCGGTCCGTTTCAGCGGCCTCTCAGACGGGACGACCCCTTTGGCCTCCATCGGCTTGGTATCCAGGCGGGTAATCCGGCGTGCCCAACTCGGCCCTCGGAGTCCCGTCTATCTCACCCCGTACATAGTCGTTATGCATCTCAGCAGGGCGCTGATGCCCGTATAACTCATAGACGATAGGGGGAGATTCCAACTCCGTTGTCGCCATGGAGCTCGTGGGCAGCGGACTCTCCTTAGGTTGTCCATAGAACCCACCTTTCTGGACTTCGCCTTCGCCTTCGCCGTCGCCAGCTGGCCCTGGCTTGTTGGCACGCCAGTGTCGATAGATGAAGAACGCGGCGATGCCGATGAGCGCGATTGCGCCAATCGCTACCCCGATACTCAGGCCGACGATTGCGCCAGTCGACAAGCCCGATGAACCGCCTGTTGACGCGTCACTGGCGGTAGAAGTGGATGATGCGGTTGGCGTGGGTGATGAAGTGAAGGTAGGGGCGGTTGCTTCAGAGATACCAAGTGAGCAATCTACTATAATAGCATAATGACGAAAGGGGTAGGGTTGGATCAACAACGAGTAATGGTTTGAATTTTTTGTCATTCGAATAAAGAGAACAACGGGTGCGTCACATGAACAGAATAGGGAGGCATACCTGAATGATCACAGTCATAGGCCATGGAGCAGTTCTTGTTGTTGTGGCTGTACAAGTACGAATCATCGGCTTGCCAGCATTTAAATTGCGCGTAGCCATTGTCGCCCGTCCCTGCATAGTCGCCAGCCTTGCCCGATTTTCCTAGTTGGGCCGTGAAGACGACGCCTGTGTTGGTGAAGAGCCCTGACGTTGTGGCATCAGCCCATTGCGTGTACGACCCGTTTGATGTTGCAACGGATATGTCGTCAGGGTTGCTACTTGGGCCGCTTCCGAAGTACGCGATTTCGGACGACAAGTCATTTGCATTTTGAGATCCCTTGCAGTCCGCAAGGACGACATCTATTATGGTGGTCCAATGTCAGTAATTCCTATCGGCTTGAGATGTTCGTTCAAAGAACTACAAGATTGCAAGGCACGAGTCCTGGATATGAGCCTCATGTCCTCATGTCCTCATGCTAAAATTGACATATGCGAGATATCGGAACCCCTTACGTTCAGCGTCGCCCCGCCGCAGCAAGCGGTTAATCGGATTATACACAGTTGGTCCCATGCTGACCGAAGGTGTGCGTAGTAAAGCGCGAGTTTCTAAGAGGGTCCCGAGAATAGTTGCTGCGCCCCCCACGCGCTTCCGAGAACTATTGAATAGTGTAGGTATTGGTTCTCGCTGCCGAGAATAGGTCCTGGTACCGCCGGCTTGTGACGTTGATCTCCTAATGCCGGATCGAAATCAACTCCAATAGATTTAAGTTAGTCGCGGTGCGCAATTGCATACCTCGATAATTCTAACGAGACCGAAAGTGAGTGAGCACGCAGAGAAGTTCAGAAAACCTCCGAGCAACGCCAGACATTATCGAAGGCGGTAGACATCTCTTACTCACTCCCGTCATCAACGGCACCTAGTTTTAGGAGATGAGGCACCCCGGCTCTTCTCTGGGCTGAGTTGCTGATCTTCTCCCAATCCCGGTGATCGGCCGAGTAAGAATAGAAAGGGGCATACCGTTGTCGAATATGATTCGCTACACCGTGTCTGCTGGCGTCAGCCGCTGCAACATACCGAGCCAGGCTAGCCTAGCTGAAGTGCGGTTCCAAGGTCGCTTGATCCGGCCTTCAATGGAACCGTTATGCCAAGAAAACGACACAACCCCCTGCTACGCTACGAAGATACGAATACAGGTGCAGATATCTATAATTAAGCTATGCTTTTCCTTTGAAAGAAGGCGGCTTGAACCGCGTAACTCCCCTCATCATTTCGCGAACAGGTTGTCTTTTGGAACATATGATGTTGTATTTGCCTATTATAGACATGGTAGCGCTAGACCTTCAATATCTTTCTGTAGCCTTTCCAGATCTAGTATAGTAAGTGAGAAAAAAAAAACCCGAATAGGCAAGGGGATAATTTACAGTATACAGTAGTAGGAATTACCAGTGTATTTGACTAATCAAATATCCACCGCTCGAGCTAGCCCTACATCTTTACCAACTGCAACCTCGAGAATACACAACGATCAGCTCTGACATAAGGATGACGGCTGAGCCGGGTAGCCAGCACCCTGGACTCTACCAGGTACGTGGTATTTGCAACGACACTATGTTCAGATATGAGAGGGTTACAGCACATATGACCAACTTCGTCCCCCCTGCTTCTATCATGTTTTTGTTTTCTTAACCTTGTTAACAACTGGTGATATTCGGAGTAGCCGACAATGATGACTCGACCTTGTACCGCGGACTGATGCGACCCTTCCCCTTCCCGCAAACCGTGTATACTCTCATCAGAGTCGACGAATTTCTGCCATGACGCCGTCCCGACTGCAAAAAAAATGCTCCATTTCATCCGAATTTATACCGATACATTACGAGTGCTTCGGGATCTTTAGAAAGGGATGCTCTCTTGAAAGCTCCAGCGCCCTACGCCGGCCGCACGAGCCGCATAGAGAAGCCCTTAGCGCAAGACACCATTAATTTGTCTCGCGGGTGACTAACCTCTAGATCCCGGCGCGTTTAAGAGAATAAACCAAACATGTGGGTTCTCGCGGCTGTGCGAGCTTCCACCTGAGTTGCTTGGGATAATACAAATTTATTCCAGGCATGCTTCGCGATGGCGGGCAGTATCGGCACTTCGCATGGCTACTTTGGTATCGGTCACCAACTCGGAGTGCGTCGCTCAAATGCCACTAGGCGATATCATGTCTTCGTAGCCGGTAACCCGGGTATATCTCGTCGTCGACACCGCTATCGCCTGTAATAAGACTCACTACCGATTCCGATAGGATCAACAAGGCAGAACGCCTACTCTACCACCCAACGTACCATAGAGAATTGCAGAGCTGCTGTGCCCTCTTACGCCTGGGGTTACCACCTGGTCGACCCAGCCCTCAAATTTGGAACACCCCAGCTTCGCTAAAGCTATCTCGCTGCACCGCATATCATGCGGAATTCTCCTCCTGGTAGCGCCTTTTCGCCATCGAAATGGATAGGATTGTAGGTATCTTTCTTTCGGCCGACTTGGTATCAATATCCTTCACCCCGAGGAGTCGTGTTCTATGTCAACGCGCCAGCAGTTTTCAAAACACCAGCGTCGACGAGGGGTGGTTTGGATTTACTTCCCTATCATGAAACGTGACCCGCTTCTAGCGCTTGATGTACGTGAGTCTTTGCACTCGGTCCTTGGCATTTTGGCTAAGACGCAGGAAACCGGCAATGTCATCCTTGGACTGTATAATTCGGGTTCTGTCGAAGAACGATGCCTGGACCTCTGTGCCTCTAACACTGATCTCTGATGAGCCAAGCGAGGGACGTTCTGTCCCATTTCTTGGTGCGTATCGCAGATCCTCTCCTGGTTCTCCATCGCCTTTTCTTTTTCCCAAGTCAAGGTGGTGTCTACTTAACGACATATACTTTTCATGGACCTCCCTTGACGGCGTTTCTTTCGTGTAAGTCCTATGAAGAAGGTGCGAAGTATTGTAGAGGTGTCATTTTCCACTATCGTAACGGTGGCTGTCACGCTGTTGGGCATTGCCGTCTACATGTCGACCCTGCGAAACGAATCTTTCAACCGGAAGGGCTATAATTTCGGGCTAACACACATTCCCGTAATTCTGGTAGAGTGACTTACAGCGTAGAAATCGATTTCGGAGATAACCTTTCGTGTCAACATGGGGTTGAAGATGCTGCTATCGACCACTTAGCCGACCTCTTAAACTTGTGGTCCTGCGCGGATTCGTCATTTATAACTATAGAAAATCAACAAGGGGATCGATTTATCCAGATAAAAGGATAGCAGTGGTATGCTTTTGTCACCCACGAAAAGCCGTAGCCGGCCGACCGGTCTTGTCGTGTTTCTTGCTTGAGAATGGGGGAATTAGGAGAGCTATAAATGACTGACTGAACTTGACTTACTCTCACTTCGGGTTATGTCCTATGCTCCTTCAGCGTGCTATAAAAGCCGGATAAGCTGTTTTTTTATTAATAATTATGACGCCTTCAGTAATCACTCGTAGTAGATAATATAGTCTCAAAAAGATAATATACTTACCCCTACTTACTACTCTGCATCTGCGGAGGAGACAGTGATAAGACTCGACATTTCATGTCTCCTTGGCGGCAGTCCGGTAATACGGTGTCTCCTAGGGCCAAAAGTATGCCAAACCTCGAAACTTTTGCCAGGAAAACCCTCAGCATATCAAGTTATCAACCCCTGAAGGAGCTGCAAGAGGCTTAGGTAATCTGATCGGTCTAATACTCGGTACGTATCTATCCGCTCGTCAAGCCTACATTTATTTTCCGGTTTTCGTTCAACGTCAAACCAAACCCTTACAATACCTAACCCACCACTACTACATACACACCATGTCCGCCGCCACACCACAAGCACACCCACCCACAATCCGGGCGATAACCGCATCCGAGACCTACGCCCTGCGGCACGCCGTGCTATGGCCCCACAAGCCTCTCGAGCACGTGAAGCTGCCCTCCGACGCATCGGGCCGGCACTTCGGCGCCTTCATCCGCCTGCCCCCGACGACCTCGACCGACGATGGCAGCGGCAGCAGCAGAGAGGAGCTCGTGAGCATCATATCGCTCTTCGTCGACGACGAGGAGCGCGGCGACGCGCGCTTCCGCAAATTCGCCACCGCGCCCGCGTGGCAGGGCAGGGGCGTCGGGTCCGCGCTGCTGGCCTACACCATCGAGGCGGCGGCGAGCGCGGGCGCGAGGCGCGTGTGGTGCGATGCGCGACAGAGCGCGCTGGGATTTTATCGGCGGTTCGGCATGGAGGCTGAGGGGGACGTGTTTTGGAAGGGCGAGGTGCCGTACTTAAGGATGGTGAGGACGTTGTCGTAGCGGCTTGGGGGTTGATTGTTTTTGCTGGGGTGGTGGGAGTGCCCTGTTTAGAGGTACTTGGGAGGGAGTGTTTGAGATAGATCTGATTTATTACTATAGGATAAATATGAATAGAAATGGTCGGTAACGGATGTATTCTGGGTTGTTGAAGTTGTGTGAACGAATATTCGAGCAGCGGAGACTTCAAAACCAACCTAGTCTCCCATGTTCATTGCCATGAAATTTGACCCCTTTGGATGTCCGTGGGTAGTAGCATTTAAATCCTTGCTAGTCGGCTGTGCGCAATCATTCAAAATGAAAAGAACAAAGTTGTAGAGATAATAACTTGCGAATTGTAAGTTTTCACCCCTTATTAGGGGCGTGGCTTGATCTAGACCAAAGGATAAGAATTCTATCTTCCCCCCTAGATTAAACGCGAATTATATAGACTAAAGTGAGACTAACGGGTTTGGACGGGCTGGGTTTTTTTTTTTTTTTTTTTTCTCAACGTTTATTCGGCTTATGTACATAAGTATAGAGCGTTTGCCTATTCCTGACTCGAGAACGATTATCTATCTAGCTTTGCAACGGTGAGTCAGTTCAGGTAGCACGGGGGTCATGACGCAAACCTTCTTGTTGTCTAGTGTTTCGAAATCTCAACCCGTTCTAGCCTGAGTATCTAAGTGCCACCCTCCTAAATACTTGACTAGCCTTCCCTTGTTACCCTCCCTCTAGAACGTGGGAGGATCGGCAGTGAAGGGGACGAGAAAAAGCAAAGATGATAACGGATCGGTTTACCCGGGGGCCTTCATCGGCCTCCAGTCATGCAGTAAGGCTGTTTCTATTCATGTTGTCGCTAGTCTTCACATTTCTTTTCGGTTTGATTGGTAAGTCTTTTCCTCTTCGGCTTCATCAGATTCATTTCTGATTTCATGTCGCACCAGTATTTTTGTGTTTCTATTTAATAAACAGCGACCGAGCCACGAAATCGAGCGTAATATCCTACACCTACAGCTCAGCGTACGACAAATTGACTTACCCGTTTCCGCCGCGGCACCCATCTATCAATGATGGGGCCCCTCTTTGTATTATGTTCTTGGGGGCCTCGATTACGAGTGGCATCGGATCCACGGGGAATGTTGGGTTCCGCAAGATATTACGCGACAGACTGGTATCCGCCGGCAATCCTGTTACCATGGTTGGGTCGCAGCGTCGGGGAGATTTCAAGGACAACTACGTTGAAGCATACCCAGGAGCTCGTATAGACCAGGTACACGCGATGTCTACCAAGATAGTCCCAACAGTTCAGCCCAACCTGTTTATCCTGCATGTCGGTACGAACGACTGCCTCCAGCACTTCGATACGGGCAAATTAGGCCGGCGGATGGGCGCCTTAGTCAATTACCTTTTGGAGACTTCGCCTGACGCTACGGTCATCATGTCGACGCTAGTAACGAATAGGGTACCTGGTGCTGAGCGTTGCATTCGGGCAGCCAACGTCCAGATCCGAAAGTTGGCATCTACGCTTCAGCGAGAGGGGAAGCGTGTTGTGCTCGCCGAGATGTATTACGAGCAGGGGTTTCCGATGCGACCGTTGCCGGTTGATATATCGCCAGACGGCACACATCCGCTCGATCGAGGGTACGCCATGATGGCCGAGATATTTTGGTCCGCTATCATCGAAGCAGATAGGAGGTCGTTCTTCCAGATGCCGGTAGCTAACGGCGTTATTGACCATGGAGGTGAAACGAGTGATATAGAGAAGGGCGTAGTTGAGCAAGCGGTGGTCAGAAAGAGAAACTTTCGATTTGAGAAGTCTAATACATGATACGAGGGACGAGAATGTCACAATTATAGTCCCTTAAATCAAGTGTGTCTCTCTTGGGATCTTTGGCGCACACTTTATAGCTATTTGGGCCCTGATTCCATCTGAATAAACAGTATGTCTGCAAAGATCCTTATATTACCCGAAAGTTGCCCTCGCCGGTCCCTAAATCTTTTTAGTACCATCTCTTGCCCCTTTATTTGAGTCTGATTCAGCGCTGTGGCTGGATAACGTAGTATACTAATATTAAACTGGTTATAAACTTGACATAACTTAGTCTGGAAACGATTTACCTCCGAGGTGGCTATGTGCAGGCGATGAGCTGGCTGTGTGGGGTACGTGAGCGGTATTTTAATAATGTACCCCTATACTGCCGATCATGGAGGTGAGATTACCTTGAAGCCCTTTTATAGCATGATAAGGATCTCAGCTAGGGAGCGGTAAAGTCTAAGTAATATCTAACGAAGTCGAGCCGCCCGAAGATGTTAGTACATTGCTACTCTAGTTTCTAATCAAGAGTAGCATGGGAAGCGTGAGAAATATTGGTGTCTTGGGGGCGCAGTTAGCCTAGCCTAGCCGCAGTCCAGCAGATGCAGTGGAACACAACGCGCCATAAATAGGTAGGTACCTACTGAGCTTGAATGGGTATATTAAACCTTAGCGTAAGTATTGCATCTTGTTAGCAAAGGCGGTCTTTTTCTCTGAAGCTCACCTCCTGCTATTTAGGATGGATGCATATGAACTCGAGCCGTCTACTTCCGATCATGCCGAACAGGCGACTCAGACACCAGAATCATCCGATGAAAATAAAGAGGCAAAATACGTACGGGATGACGGAGTATATCTAAAGTGGCTCGTCATAAATGGAGCGCTCTTCTTCATCTTGTCCATTGGATGTGGTATAACCAGTCACTTCATCCCGGCCCAAGGTGACAGGAGTATTTTTGATGCTGGGTGTACGGATCAGTCGGGGGATTCAGCGGAACAGGCCTTTCATCTTGACTTGACGTTCGGGAACTTCACATTTGCTCAAGCAAAGTTCATCGACATCACTTGGGATACGACGGTTGGCCAAGGTGGACGCCTACTTCATGGTTGGATCCTCTATTGTACCGTCATCTATCCCCTCCTTGTCTTCGGTATGGAGACATCACATGTAACGTATGACTACTACATTACACTATCATTCTCTTGGGTCTCGCTAGAAACTCTCTGGACAGTATTAAGTACGCTAGGATCGATGAGAAGTTACTCTGTTGTCATCTGCAGCATCTTAACCGTGTACTGCCTCGGCTACACCATTTTCTTCCCAGTTATTTGGAGCGCGGCTACAGGGTATATTAACCAAGCCCATAAGCTATATGCGATGCCCCAAGGCGATGTAATATCATTGAACAGCGAGGACCTTGCGCTCTGTTGGGTGTTGGATTCCGCGAGGCTTGGCTTGTCCGGTGATAATCCTCACGTCGAAATTGGACCGAATTTCTCCAGCATACAGTCCGTGACTCAATCATACAAGTACACTGACAATCAACTCTGTTTCGACGACTCGGACTATCGCCAGAAACCCATCGGCCTTAAGTATACACCTGGGGGTTGGAACGTCAACACCAGTACAACTATCTGGGATCACCTTCGAGATTACGATGGCCATAATGTTCTATTCGATTCCCACCCGGGTCAATCCTCACGTAATTTCGCCGACATACGTGCTTGTAAGTTGAGGCACCATTTTATTCGATGCAGTACTAATTACTATCTCTCGTAAGATGCGCTCACGACGCAGTTGTTGCAAATGTCTCTAAATACTACGGAATGGTTATCTCATGGACCGGAGGCTAGTCTCAATTCAACACAGTTCAGCAACGCTACAACAAACGGAAAAATCAGTTGGTTGTCCACAAATACGAGCAATTGCGCTCAGGCCGATAATAACGCACTTTTTCAACATCTCGAGGCTCCTGAATATCTAGCGTCATCCCAATTGAGGTCTGGTACATCGAATGTTAGCATTGTCGACATGGTTCCCTTCAACGAGGCCGCATTTGAAAAAGCGCAATGGTCCCATTTCGATATAAACAATACCGTGTCCCTTGACCTGGGCGTCTTACCTTACAACTCTACTTTCTGGCTCGATGACAAACCCATATCGTTGTCCGCACCATTTCTAGACTTTGGCTATAAGTGCTCGGGGAATACTGCGTTCACAAGCCTCGGAAATTGTGTATGTTATAAGGGGGAGCCCATAGCTCCCGATTTATTGAGTAACGAGAAAGCAATATGTAATACTGCTCCGGGATATGTATGGGGGTTTTCTAGCTACCTGACTCGCTTGGGGCTAATTCTCGAAGCTGTTTGGATGGCTTGCTGCTTCATATGCTATCTTCGCCTCTCGCTCCGCAGCGAGCTGATGAGTAAGGAGCCTATCCGGACCGCCGGGGCCATGCGACTGGCGCTCGATTGCTCTGAGGCTGCGCGCCATGACATTGGGCCAGAGGTTGATCACCTTCCGGAAAGTACGTTGAAAAAACGGCTAACAGAATTTAAAATCTCATACCAAGCCTTGGAGTCTGAAGAGGACGTGGGATTAAGATACCGCGTGGTGTCCGGAATGAAAAGAGACGGTTTCAGAGACAGACTAGAGGGTTTCCTATATAGATTATCGAAAAACCTAGCACGCTGGGACGAAAGATTTGAACCAATCAACGAGAGACTGGACCCAGTGAGTGAGGCTATGAATAGGAGATTTAATCAGGCCAGTATGTACGCTAAAGAAAGATGCCGGAGTACGAAACGGATACCGACGGACTTCGAAGTCTACGAGGATATCAATTGGCGAGTCTACCAATGATACAGCTCCTACCTACTTTGAGCCATACGGTTATGATGTCAAATATACCTATATATCATATTGCATATAAGTGATGTGTTCCCAGTAAAGAAACCTCTAGGACTGGAAGTTTTGGGATCTGAAAATGGCATCCCCTTGCTAAATGCGGTTCACATGATAGCTGTTAGAGAATATGTCAGACACAAGTATATATTAAATTGGGGGTGTAACGATGTCATATTAATATGTGTATATTTATGATTATAATTATGATTAACCGGAAAAACAAACGGTCGAAAATTTAAAAGTTTATTTAATGAAAAGCTTTTCATAATATTATTAATTAAATTCCTTAAGTATTCCTCTGGCTTCTCTGCTAGGACCCAGCTCCTGGTGGCTGTGAAATCAAAAACAATATAAGCGGTTGGTCTCGTTTGACTTTACTCTTATACCCACATCAGTATCTTCTCTCTACACTCCCTCCTCCCTTCTCCCTTTCGCCATTCTCCTCGCTCTCTGCTCCCTCCTCCACTCTGTCTTACCTGCTCCTCTTCTTTTGTCATTGACAATATAAGGTCTCGTATCTATATTTCTTAAACCAAAGAAAGACTCTAAGAACGTTTCGTTCTCCCAAGGATTACATTCAAGAAAGATGTATTGTCCGGTGTTGAACTACTGCTGTTGAACCACTGCAGTTGAACCACTGCAGTCAAATCCATAGTAGGCTAGTCTAGATTAGGTTTAGTGTGGTCACGTGATTACGTTATGTGACCTGCGGGACCTTAGTGGTGGTAACTAAATCCCCACCACTACAGCCTATAACTTTTACCTTTTAAAAAGAAATAATAATAGATTATTACCATAAATCGCGATTCTATTATAATTTATATGTACGTATAATAGAAGCCATTTAATACTAATTAATAGTTATAAAGGCAATTATAGATAAGTAAGGGTAAAAAAACGAATCGTAGCCCAGTTTTAGGTAAAATTTTCGTACTTAATCCGACCTAATCCTATAATTTTAGCTGAATTTAGCCGGCTATATATAAAAAGGTTAAAAATTTTATTTTATTATTAAGAAAAAAAGTATTTATATATTTTACGCTATAAAAAATATTTTAATCGATAAAAAAATAAAGTAATAAGCCTTATTATCGAAAAAAAATACCATTTATATTAAACGGTAATAATAATAATAAGTATTTTTATATTTTAGCTATTAATAAATTTAATATTCTATCGGATTTTAACGTTTTTTAATGAAATCTAATATTTTTCGATATACCTATTAATTTTTTACCGGAATTTATTATTTTTTATTAACTTTAACGTTTTTTAATTATATTATATTACCTATATTATTAAAATAGTTAATTTATTAGGAATCCTATTTTTATTAAAATCTAATATTTAAAAGACCTTTATTTTTAAAAAAATATAAAAAAGATTACTACTTTTATTAGCTATATAGAAAATATATATATACTTAGATTTTTTTGGTAAAAATATCGATTTTAATAACCCTATAAAAGATTTTAAATACTATATAACCTATATAGGTTAAATTATTTAAATTTATAACGATATTAAAATAAAAGGTTAATAATTATTTAAAATGTTTTAGGGAAATTTTTAAAATTAAAAAAAAAATAATTTCGAAACGGTAAACTGTTATTTTAAGATATATTTTTTAAAAATATTCGTAAAATACGGAATTTCCTTATTAAGAAAAGAAAAAAACGTAAAAAAACTTATAAAACTATTTATAATCGATGATTTAAATGTTTTAAATACCTTAAATCCTATATCGGTAGCTATTTAATTAGCTATAGTATTATTATTTTTTACCTTTATTTTTATACGTTAACTTTTTTATATTATAAATATACCGGGTATATAGATTATAACTTCCGGTAAAAATATAACGGGTATTCCGATATTTAATCCCCGGATAATAAATACTCTATTTATTAATAATTAAAGGCCTATATTTATTTTTAATTTATAGGGCCTTTATATTTTATCGATTATATTAAAAAACTAAGCCTTATTTATTTATAATAGCTAAATATATAAATTATTTTTTTAACGTATTATATATAATAGTATAATCGATTTTATTACGTATATTACCTTTTAAAAAGTATGGAAATTAACCTATAACTATATAGGTAAATCGTATAATATATTAAAAAATAAGGTAAAAATTTTTATTAATATATACCGGAAATTTAATATTATTAAAAACTAATATTACGTTATTTTTTTAAATATTTTTATAAATTATACCGAGGTTTATTTTATTAACGAAATTGGTTTAAATTATTATTAAAATAAAATATATAATTAAATTTATACCCATTTTAATATAAACCTTAACTATATCTATTATTAAATTAATTGGATTATTATAACGTATATTAAGGTTCGAAATTTAAACCTAAATAAGTTAAAAATAAAGGTTTTAAAGGAACTATTTAATAAAATAGTCCTTATTTAATGTATATTTAAAAAAAGCTATAAAGGAAAAATTAACCTTTATAATAATATAATATATACTTATATTGGTATTTTTAAATTTAAATACGCATTTATTAATATAAAACCGATATTTAAAGCTTTATTTATAAATCTTCGATTTAATATATAAATTTCGATAAACCGTAAAACAAATTAATAATACCTATAAAATTAAAAATTAAATAATATAAATTTTACCGATAAAAGGTATAATAATAACGGCTATAAATCCTTATTTTAAAAAAGATAATAAAATAAACTTAAACTTTATTTAAATAATAATTAATAATAATTTTAAAAAAGATATTTTATCTATAAAAAAAACAGCTATTAGTTAATAAAATATTTCTTATTTAAATAAAATAAAGTTAGGAATTAATACTATAATGTTATAGAAATATTAAAAGATCTATTTATATTTAAAAAATTCGCTATATATTTATTCGAATTCGAAAAAAACCCTAAAAATAATAATAATAATTAGTAAAATAATAAAAATAACTATAATAAAAACGAAAAAATAATATAATATTTCGTTAATTATTTATTTTTTTATCGGCTTATTAATAAAAATATATATAGCTAAAATATTATAATAAAAATAAATTAATTCGTATTTAATAATCCGTATATAATTAAATATTAAGGAATTTTATAAAATACCGGTATTATTAAGGTATTAATAGTAAAAAAAGTATAATTAAAAGTATATTTTAAGGAATACTTAAATGTATAAATCGATTAGATTTTTAATAATATAATTATTCGATTTAAAGGTTAAAATTAGTTAATAGCTATCGGTATAATAACTATAAATAACGAATTAGGTTAAATTAAATTTTATATTATAAAGGCCCTTATATTATTTCTATTATTATTATAGGATATAAATAAATTAAAAGCTTATTTTAATAACGTTTTCGACGTTATTATAAAAAATAATAGAAAAATAATCCCAATAATATAAAAATAGAAATACCTTTTTTTTAACGTTAGCTATAATAAATTAGTTATTTATTTTATAAAAGTTAAATTATATTAATTATATTATTAATTTAAATATTTACGGACCGAAAAATTATATAACTTATTAAAAATAATTAAATATAATAATATTAATATATTAATTTTTAATAAGATTTAAAAGTTTTATTATTACTATTAAATTTATAATTTTACCTTTTAAAGGTTTAAATTTATAATTCGGAATAAATATAATTTTAATTATAAAATAATAATAGATATAGTATATTTTAATAGCCGAAACGTATTATATATTATCGATATAATTATATCGTTTTAAATAGTAGTATTTTTAAAATCCCTATTAATTAAAAATATATAAAACGTATTTTATAAATACTAAATTTATATATATTAAAACCTTTTTAATATTATTATTTATAATTTTGATATAAACTTTATATTTAAAAAATTTAAAAATAATGTATAGATTATTGGCATTATTTATAAAGAAATATCCGTTAAGGCCTATTAGGTAGTTAAAAAAATCGAAAAAGTATATAAACCTTTAAAACGTATTTATGAAATTTTAAAAAACGAAATCGGCTATTATATAAACCTAAATATGATTTTTTAAATAGCTATAAAAGCATTTAATAATATAGCCGGCTTTAATAGCTTTATATTAACGTTATTAATATTTAGTATTTATTTAAAAATTATTACCGATTTCTTACCGTTTTTTAATATTATAAAATAAACTAAGGTTATATAAAAAACCATAAAGATATTAAAAAAAATACGATTTAAAATTGATATAAATCGTATAATTAATATATAAAACGGTTTTATAATATAGGAGATTTTTATATTTTTATTATAAACGGAAATAATAATATAAAAAAAAAAAAAAAGATAAATAGGATTTTTTAAAATTACTATTTTCGAAAACCGTAATATTATTATTAATATAAACGGACTAATAAAATTTTAATATATTTAAGTTAAAAAATATTACTATAATTAATAAAAAGTAATAAAGGCTATAAAAAAATCGATATAAAAACCGATAGTACCGGCGGGAATAAAAAAATTAATATAAAAACCTATTAAAATATCGGAAATATTAACGATAATAAAAAAATCGATATAAGAATTTATAGAACCGGGAATAATAAAAAAACCGATATAAAAACTTATAACGGCCTTTAAAAAATAATAACCCGTAAAAAAAGGATAAAATAAACCCCGAAAGTATTTTATTATAAACCCTATTATAAATTATACCTTTACTGTATATTATATATTTAATATATTTTTATTATATAAAAAAAAAGTCGATTTTAAATTAGTAATTAAATTAAAATAAAATAAAGTTATAAAAGCCTTAAAAAAACTATTTTAAAAGTTAAATTTTATAAAAATTAATAACTTTATTATTTAAAAAATATTCGAATTTATAAAATTCGATCAGATATATATTACCGAAAAAATCTTTAATATATAGTTTATATAAAAAGTTAAAGAAAAAATAACTAAACTATATAAAAAATTATAATTAATTATTTAAAGCTATAAAAACGAAAAAAAAAATTTATTTTTACATAATTACCGACTATTTAACGAATAAATTAACGCTTAATACTTATATTAATACCTTTATTATTTAAAATTTATAGTATAAAAAAAGAACTATAAAATATTATTTAAATATATACTTAAATTAATAATAAACTTAAAAAAAAAATCTATATATAATTATCGAAAAAGATTATTAATAAATACCCTAAAAATATTTATTTTAAGATTATTAAACCCTTATATGGCTTTATAGAATTAAAATTATATTGGTTTAAAATATATTATATATATTATAAAAAAAGATTAGCTATAAGGACGTTAATATATAACCCGTATTTATTAATAACTTATAAAAATATAAAGGATTTTATTATTATAAAACTATAAACCGATAATATTTTTAACATTACTATAAAAAGTTTCTTAAAATTAAAAAAGGATAAACTTAAAAAAGCCGGATTTTATATAAAGCTAAAAATAAACCTTACTATTATATAAAAAATTAAATTTAACGGTAGCCGAATTTAACTTATAAAAAAAATATAATATTTATTTAATATAGTTAAAACTAATAGTTATAAAAAATCGATAAATCGGTAATTAATATATTATAATAATACGTTATTTAACGTATAAAAGGTATATATATAGCTTTTATTTATTAACCGGAAGCTTTATTTAACCTATTAACGGTAATATAGGTTATATAGCTAATAAATAAAAATATCGACGCCTTTAATAACCGAATCGAATAATAGATAAATAATTTAAAAAAAGGATTAAAATATGTACCTTTAAACCTTAACGATATTAAATTATTTATATTTATAGATAAATTATTTATAAATAATAAAGACTTTAACTTTTAATTAAGGTTTATTATTATATTAATAATTAAAGTTTAATTAAATACGAATTTTACGATTTATAGTAATATAATTTATTAAAATTTAACTAAATATAAAAAAGTTATTAAAAATATATTAATAAATAAATTATACGGGATAATTTTAAGTTTTAATAATACTATTATATTTAATATAATAATTAATTAAATTACCGATACCTTTAAATTATTATAAATATCTATAATTATCTATATAAATTTAAAATTACTATATAAATACTTAATTAAGTTAGGAATAATATCGGAAAAAAGGCTAATAATTAATATAATATTATTTCGAAAATTATATAAATAATAAAAAATATTAAAAATTAAATAAATAGATAATAAAAATAATTTATTAAATACGTTTATAAAAAAAACCCCGAATTTAGCCTTCGAAAAGCTGATTTTAACGAACCGATTTACCGTATAAATCGAAGCCTTTATTAATAAAACTACTATATTATAAAGTAAAATAAGGTAACGTTACGGGGATAATATAACGTTATATAAATTATATATTAAGGCTATATATAAGGAAAAAACGGGATATCTATATAAAAGGGAAATAAATAGATTTAAGGCCGTAAAAATGCGTTTTTTAATAATAAAATAAAAGATGCCTAATATTAAACTACTGCTATTAAACTACTGCAGTTAAACCATTATAGTTAAATCCATAGTAGGCTAGTTTAAATTAGGTTTAATATGGTCACATGACTATATTACGTGACCTACGGGACCTTAGTGGTGGTAACTAAATCCCTACCACTATAGCCCATAACTTTTACCTTTCAAAAAGAAACAACAACAGATTATTACCACAAATCGCGATTCTATCGTAATTCGTACGTACGTACAATAGAGGCCATCCAACATCCGGCGTTCAAACGTGTGGCCCGCAAGTGAGCAACGCAGCATTAGGACGCCAATGCGCTCCCAGCGTCGCTCCGCCTGGTCTGTCGGCTGAACCTTCTCCACGACGAGCACAGTAGACTCCATTCTCTGGTCCTGACGGGGGGCAAGACGCAGCATGATGCCCAGCCATGGCTGGGAAAGGAGCCGCTTCCGGAATCCAGGAGTTGTGCCGGGCTCGTTTTCCAGGGCACACGCACCTTCCTGCGTGGGGAAAAAGTCGCCCTCCCATTGCTGTTGCCAAATGCCACAGTGCCGATAAAGGAGAAGGGGCTTGGATAGTAGTCGTAGTCGTGTTTCGTGATTTTATCGCGGATCCGGACCGACACCGCCGGGGCCGTGATGGCGAGGACGTAATGCTGCAGCAGATACTTCTCGTCTGTTCCGGCCACCAAACCGTCGTAAAAGCCAGTCCAAGAAACCGTGGCCGCCGCCGTGCCACTTTGGGCCTGTGTTGGGATGACGACGGATATGCTGACGTCGGCTGGGACGATCCAGACGCGTTCGAGACGCTTGAAATCGTACGAACGGCGATCCCTTCTCGGTTTGACAGTGCCGGTCCAGCCGGTCCACGACCAGCTGGGGAATCCCGGGCGCCGGTACGCTGGCAGTTTCAGCCGCCAGAAAAGGCCGTGGACCAGGCCGGCAACGGTCCCCACTCTACGGTTCGCGGCCTGCTGCACGTCCTTCCACGAGTCCCAGGCGGCGTTCTCCGTAATTATGATGGCGGCAATGGAAGCCGTGTCGAGGGGATGACTGTCCCAGCGGGGCGGGTCACTCCATGATTGTCTTTGCCGTCTTTGCCGGCGCCGACAGCGACACGCTTGACACCAAGGTCGCCGTAGCCGTCGTTTTCGCTGCTATTCTCCTTCTCTCCCACAGGCACGACCGGCACGCCGCACAGGTGATGGAGGCCGCCTTTTTTGCGCTGGGCGTAGGCACGGAAGATGCCAAGCATGGCATTGAGCGCGTCCGCCGGGTACGTCAGGCGGCGGGCCGTGTAGTCTTGCAGGATGGAGAACAGGCGCCAGCCACGCCCAAACACCCGCGGCTGCAGGTGTGTCGAGGAGTCGTAGTCGGTGTGGAGTGGTTGATGGACGGCCTCGCGGCGGGTGTAGTCCATGCCGCATTCAAACGACATATCGCAGTCGGAGAAGAAGAGCCGCCGGCGGGCCATCAGGCCCTCCTGGTAGGTCCAGCCGCGCGTCCACCACGTCGACGACGACCTGACGTGGTGGGCCGGATGCGGCGGGATCACAGTGAGCGCATGGCCGTGGACGCGCACGCAGGGCCACCCCGTCCGGGGCCGTCCCGGGACTCCAGGCAAGCCGGCTGTGGCGTCCTTTCCGGCCGCCGCTACGAGTGTCACCTCAACGTTGGCGTAGACTAGATCCATGGCACGCCGCTGCGCTCGCTTCACGGCAGGATCCCCCTGCTGGACGATGCAGTACTGGTCCACCCGGAGGTGGCCGTAACCCAGCGCGAGCGTCGTGTCGATGGCGTCGTGGACCACAGCCGGTAGGGCGTCACGTACTAATTGCTGCGTCCCGATGTTCCGACCCCCCTGGTTGCCCTGTCCCCACACATAACTCAACGCTACATACGGGGGAACTAATGGCGGTGATGCATCCCCCTCCTGCCCCAGCGTCATAATCTTCCCCGTGGTACACTCGACGAGGCGGAAATGGGGGATCGCGTGAAGCTGGTGCCGCGTGCACGGCTCCGAGGTGTGATGCTCCTGGCAGTGGGCGATCCAGTCCTTGGCCAGATCTAGGTCGACAAAGGGGCGGGCGGCCTGCGGCGAGATGGTAATGGCCTGGGTGCCGTAGGGACAGTTGGACCCCAGGCGGCCGATAGTGGCGGCCTCGAAAATGTGCGGGCGAGACTCGTTGTGTATGGGAATATGTTGGTCAAATCCAGCGTCTGCGTAATGTTCGCTGTCCCTTTGGTGCACCACGGCCAGGACCTTGGTGTCGATCCAGTTCTCGCTCCAGTCGGAGTCAGGCGTGCCGAACCACGTCGTCCCAAAGGCCTTGAGAACGCACGACTGGCTGTCGTCGGCCGCCCGGCGGTCCCGGTGACCCGGACGGGCGGCGGCGATCAACCGACACATGCCGCAGGGGCGGGACTCCCAGCTCGCGTCCACGCGGCCGAGATCGACACTGCTCCCTGCTTTGGAGAAGAGGCTGTCGAGGTCTAGAGCCGCGCATATGGCGCACAGGCCTGCGTCGCCGTCATCTACATCCCCATAAGCGTCTTGTTTGCCGAGGCGCAGCAGGCTGTCCTTGCCGTCCCGATAGTCATCCCAGTCCATATATCTGTGGTGGTCTCTGTTATAGACGTCGCGCGACTTTCGTGTGACATTGGTGTCTTTCGTGGCCTCCGCGCCAGCCAAAACACCAAACGCCGTCTTGCTGTCGTCCATGGCACCCCGTGAACGGAGCAGCGTCATGCTCATCGTGTCGCCATATGCTTTGGCGACTGTCATGGCCGTGCAGCCGTTCTGGTCCGTCTGATGGACGTCGAGATCGTCCCGCGCTACGAGCAGCTGCACCATGCTGCCGCTGCAGCCATGTCGGAGAACCGCGTGCATTAGGGGCGTCATGCCATCGGCATCTCGTGCATTGGGGTCGACTTCCTCCCTGCTCAAAAGATGCCGCACCGCATCGAGTCGCTCGTCGATGATATCCGACCCGCGTACCGTGGACGCGATCGCCCGTAATAGAGGCCTGCGTCCAGTCGCATCTTTCGTGTCAGATCTGACTCCGTCCACAGCGAGAAGCATGTTTACGACGTCCCCGTTTCCGTACTCCGCTGCCAGCGACAATGGTGTCCGCCCTTTGGCGTCTTCCATGTCGGGATCGCCCCGGTTCGTCGCATCGAGCAAAAGTTGCATAAGACGCACCGCTTCCGTATGTGACTTTTGTCGAGCCGCCTCGTGGTACAGGGTTACGCCTGCCGCATCCCGATGACCTGGATTGGCGCCCGGGACGGTCAGAAGTCTTTCCACCATGTCCATTTCGGGCCTTCTAACTGCAGCTGCCAGTGCGGTCTGTCCACGCGCATCTACCCGGTTGGGGTCTATTTTAGGATGCGCGAGAAGCAAGTTTATTGTCTTCTCTACGAAGTAATCAAAAACCAGAATGAGCGGTACGTGTTTCCCCCGGCCGTTCGGGTCTGTATCAGGGTGTTCTAAGAGGGCCTCGACCACATGGAGTTGTCCCTTCGAGCTGGCGTGGCACAGTGGAGTCATCTCGTTGTTATCCACCGAATTTGGGTTGACTCGACCTGAACTGAGCAGCTGCCGAACTATAGTCGCGTTCCAAAACCCATCCGCGGCATAGGAGAGCGCGGCGTTCTCCCCTTATTGTCTGGGGAGTCGGGGTTGATTTGGTCGTCTCGTAATAGCTCCTCGATATAGGCCGTTTGTCCACGTCTAGCTGCCTTTGATAGAAGCGTCCGCTCCTTGTCGTTTACATAATGCATGTTGAATCTGCCGTCGGCTACTAGTAACCGCATAAGTTTAGAAGTTTGGCGGTAGTTGATGTAGATTAGTATATCATCCATATACGGTTGAATTCTCTCCTGGGCGAGCAACAAGCGTGCAGCGGCTGCCTGGTCGCTTTGTATTGCCATTGTCAGCGGCCGGTATCCGTACTCGCCCGGACCGTTGGGGTCAACGCCATGGTCTGTGAGCAGCGCCTTTACGAGCCGCGTGTTCCCTGACTGGATGGCAGTGACGAGGAGGTCGTTGCCCCTTTTGCCGGTTCCAAACCGGTCTAGCGAGATCAAGGCCGCGTCTTCGTTTTTATATTGTATAGCCAGTTTCAAAGCATCGCCGCGCTCACTCGGGACAAAGGGATCGACGCCATCCACCTACAACAACATCACAGCCACATCATGAAGTCTCTCGGTCAAATCCGCGTTGTGAAGTAGACCATCCAGAGCAATGGAGAGAGCAGTCGCTGCTTCGGAGATTCGATACGTTACCTTTTTCGCGTTCCAGTTGAACATACGGTCACAGTCAATCAGCTGGCGCACGACAGTCGTGTGGCCATTGTTGGTGGCTTCCCACAGAGGCGTGGACCCAGAAAGGTCCTCGAGGTTAGGATTCGCGCCTCTGCCCAGAAGCTGGGCAACAACTTTGCTGTGGCCCCCTTCTGCTGCCAGCAACAAGGGTGTGCGTCCTTTGTGGTCGCGGATGTTGACATCCACGACCTTATTCGCCAGGAGTGTGTCCGCCGCCACGTTTTCGTCGCCAGTCTCTGCAGCTCGCGACGGTGGTGTCTGGCCGTCATTGTCCTGGCCGTTGATGTCGTAGTCACGTTCAAGTACAGGATTCATGCTTATTACAGGAGGCGTGACAATCGAATTTTATCGTTGCAATCGTCAACGGCATCGCGACGGCAAGAAGAGCAGCAGATGCCGTCGGACAAGGCAGAAAAATGCGTTAAAGCCTGACAGCTTCGAAATCTGCCTTTGCTGACGAGGTGGGCTGCAGGGTCTTGGTGATTGGCTCGTGTGGCATCAATGTAACTATATTTTAACATTGTCTACGGTCTACCTGTGCGTATGTATTTATTTATGTGTCAGTATTTTCAATTCTTAAAACTGTATTTTCCTTTCTCCCATTATTAGTCATTTTTGTTTGGTATAAAACTCAACATGCCTTCTGAAGCGCTTCAACGCTTGCAAGGCACAACATTTATTAATATCAGAGAAGAGAACCTGATCGTCAACCATCACGGTTAGACCTATGGTTCCATATCACGTCGCTACACACTCAAACACCTCTTTGAAGATATGAGACGTTGTTCTATTAACGACGACCAAACACCGGTCAATATTGTATCTAAGGAGTGTATCATGTCCCACTAGAAAAGGCCAGGAGAATGAAACTTCAAGTATTAGATAGTTATGAATACGATATCGCAATACCAACGTAGGTATTTTCTTTAAGATGGAAGGAAATATCGTTCACCTATCATACATCAACGGGTGTTTGGATTAATATCTCAGAATCGATTCTACTCTGCCCTCCTGTCTAAAAGTTCAACCTGTTTTCCCCCATCCTTCAAGTCCCATCGTCTTATGCGCCGCCCTCCCTCTTCGCATACTCATCCTCGATGCGCTCTCGATAAAGCTTATCATTTTCGCGCTGGTGATCATCGGACACATCCTCAATCCGTCGACTAGAGTCTAGGCCACCTCCACCGAGAGAGCGACCTTCGGACGTAGTTAGACGACCCGAGGCATCATAGTCACGACGCTCAGTGTGAACGGGCTCGCCCAAGCGCTGCGAGGCAGTTTGTGTAGTTGTGCCCGAGGGGTTGCTCGTGGTGTGTTCAGCATATCGAGAGCCGGTGACTTCGCCGTTGCGGGTGCTGGATGAGGAGTAGGAGACGGAAGAAGAGATGTAGTAGCTGTTCGAAGACATAATGGTATGCTTCACGGCAAGGCTCTAGATATTGTAGATCTTGTGAATTTTCAATTAATTCACTCGGGCTGGTTTGAATTCATTAGAGAGGCTTTAGATCAAGTCGTTATGGAATTGTGGCTGAAAAGGGGGAGGCATATTTATTAAGTTCTGCACAAGTTGATGTAGATCTAGATCATGATGTCATCGAGACGTAATGAGGTTTTGTTGTTTTTATAGGTATATGTATTGTTGCAACATGCATGTGCTTATTCAATTGCAGTACTAGAAGTTTCAGTAAAGATCTTCGGTCATAGTGCACAAAAGAAACGGGAATCCCAGCACGTGCGACATACTACCTATACTACAGAGGCAGAGAGCTGTAGTTCTGTCCGCAGTTCCACTATTATAATAATATGTAACTACGTAACCTACCTAAAAGCCATAATGGCAGAGCATATCTATATTAATAATAAAAATGTTTACATTAAGTGAAGAGAATTGTTATTTCCCTAGTACCCCACTATCCCTAGTACCCCATATTTAGGTTGAAATATGTTAGTGGTATTACCTATACATATTACTTATATATAATTTATATGTGTTTTTAATATATTCATATGTTATAGTGCTTTTTTTAATACCCTATTATTTATATTTTCGATTATGTATAACTTTAATTATAACCTTTTAATTTTTACCTTATTTTTAGCCTTTTTTTACGAAATAAACATAAAAATGCTATTTTTTTTAATCATTTTTAAATTAATTATCTGTTTAATTATTTATACCTATAAAGTTAACTATTTTTTATACTGCCTTTTATGGTATTTTTATAAATACGTTATTTTTATTTTTATTTTTATTTAATACCTTATTAATATTAAAAAAATAATATTAATTAGCAGCTATTAATTCCTATTACCTTTTTAATAGCCGATTAATAGTATTTTAAATTAATCCCGTTATTTTTAAGCCTTTACGGCTTTTATTACGAGATTTATTATAGCTATAGCCTTTATTATATAATAAATTATACTATAAACCATATTATAAACCATTACTATTTTTATTATACTATAAACTACGCTATAAACTTTATAATACCTTATAAGCTCGTTTTAATAATAATAAGATTAATAATTAGCTTAAAAGATAATTAAATAGCTATAATATTAACTTCCATTATAAAAGATTTCGTTATATTAAGCTTAAAAAAAATAGGGACCTTATTAATAACTATTAATAATTAATACGTTTATAAATATAATAGGATTATTAAATGGCCGGCTATAGGGGTTTAAAATAACTACCGGTTTTTATATTAGGAAATCTGGTTTATTTTTAATTAAATTTCGTTTTAAATGCTATTATTAATAAATATCGGTTTTATAATTAAAAGGCTTAATTTTTAATTTTTCCTTAATAAATAAAATATTTTTAAGAATTTTATACTAATATATTAAACCGTTTTAAACTTAAAAGGTATATAAATAACGCAGCTAATATAATAGAAAAAAATAGGCTATTATTAATATATAATAAAAAGCTTCCTAATAAATTTTAATTAATTTAATAATAGCTTTAATTAAATAATATAAAGGTACATTTTTAAGCTATCGGCGGCTAAGAAATTTACTATATTATTTAAAATTATTTTAAGCTATTTTTTAAAGATAAATAATCTCTATATTAATAACTATTTTTTTAATAAATTAACCGATAGTTAAAAGATTTAAACGGCTATTAATAATATAATTTTTAAGGCTTTTATTATTAGATTTTATTAAAGAGGTAGTTTATATATTAAGGTTAAAATATTTTTTTATATAACAGTTAGCCTATTTAGTTTAAAAAGGTAAATAGGTTTTTTTAAAATAACGTATAATAATTAGTTATTTATTACTAAATTTATTAATAAAATAACCCTAAGTTTTTTTAAGTTTATTTATATTATTTAAGTATATAATATACTTTTAATAGGTTAATATATTTTTTTATATATAAGGAATTTTATTAAGTAAATAGCTAATTAGAAATATTTTATTATTATAGCTTAGGCTATTAAATAATTAAAAATAACGATTATTTTTACCCGTAAAGCTATTAAAAAGGATAATAATTAATTGTTTTTTAAATTTAGCTTTATTTTAAATATTTTTAAGTATTAATTCGTTTTTAAACCATTATTATAGTCCGTATATACCGATATATACCTAATGTACGGGCTATAATTATATATATAAATAGTCCTTTATTAGTTATAGATCTTTTCCTTTTTCTTTTCCTTTTTTCCTTATTTTAGTATTTTCATTTAATATATAGGAATTAATAGCTAAGCTTTTAATAACCCTTATATATTATAATAATTATTTTCGGTTTAATTAAAGGATAACGTTTTTATTAATATAAAATATATAGATTTAAAATTATATAAATAAAAACCGTATTTTTATAACTACTTAAAGCTATTTATTAAAGTTAAAAATAATAACTAAAGGGTAATTAGCGTTAATTTATTATTTAATAGTATTAATAATTTTAAATAGCTAATTAAACTATTTTTTTATTTTATATAGGATTATACCGAAGGCTTTATTAAAAATAAATCCTATTAATAAGTATTTAATAACGTTAAATATTAATATATAGTATCGATTAGTTTTATATATATTATTATAATTTAATATATATAAATAGTGCTGTTATATTTTCTTATAATAAAGATAGGTTTATATAATAGCCTTTATTTAATTTAAATCGTTATTAGCTTATTTAATAACGTATTTATATTCTTTTATATAAAAGTAATAAACGAAGGTTTAAATAAAGGTAAATCCCTATTTTTATTACGGTAAATACGCATGCATACAAGTTAAGGCTTAAGGATTTTGCTGTATTACTAGTAAAATAATTAACTTAAGGAAAAAAGAGAAAAAAGGAGGAAATCCTTAAACCCTTAGGTAGGATTTATAAAGTTTATAAGTGTATATAGGTAGTCTATACACACATATAATTACACCTGGTATAATAATACCAATAATACCCTAAGCTTAAACCACCACCGTAATAATTTTTATTATTTGCGGAAAAGGATTTAAATATTATAAATATTTTAAATTCGGATTATAATATTAAGGTTATTAAAATATAAAGCCGTAAATATCTATATTAAAAATATAGTTACAGATTTTAAAAAAATAGTAATTTAGCTAAATATTTTTTTATTTCGAATATTTCGATAATATATATAAATAAAAAAATTAAAAGATTATTTATAATTATAAAAAAAAGAAATATTAATATTTTAATTTCGGCTAAATTTAAAGGTTTAAAGCCGGCTGTTTTTTTTAATACGTTAATAGTATTTTTTTAAGGATAATTTAATTTTTAAGAAAAGGTTTAACGGCTTTTAATTACCGATAGTTTTAATTAAAAGCTATAATTATATTTAATATTATATTAAATAAAAATACCGTTAATGCGGTTAAATTTAGCTATTTTTATAATATTAAAGCCGTTTTATTATAAAAAGCTTAAAAAAAGTTATAAACCTTATTAAAAAAAATAATAAAAAGACCTTTTTTAGGATCTTTTTTAAAAAAGTATAAAATTAATATAATTATGTTTTTTATATTTTTTAAAAGTATATATATATTATTAAAAAAGTTAAAAAGGTAAATAAAAAGGTGGTTATAAAAAATAGCTATAAAAGGTATATATAAAAGTAATATAAGTTAAGGCTTAATTAAAACCCGCAAATAAAGGTTAAAATACTTAAAATACATTAAAAACACATATAAATAATATATATATAATATGTACTGACAATATTTCAACCTATTTATAGGGTACTAGGGATAGTGGGGTACTAGGGAAATAACAATTCTCTAAGTGAATGTAGGCTGCCGCCACAAAGCCGAGAGATCCGATCTCTTCAACCTAGTGGGTAACGATACGGTAAGAGTGGTCAAGTACGCTGCCTAGAACCTTAGACATACAAGGCAGACTAAATTCAGGCTAAGAAGATGATTTGTAATCCGATGTTCCAATTAACCTGTACATAGAAACATACGACAACTTTATAATAGTAATTGCTGAGATACCTAAGGGCTGTAGGGCTGAGACCCACTATTACTATTATAGGGGCCGCATACGGCTACCACCTTCACGTATAAGGGGCTCTGCCCCTTTTTCCTTCACCTTGTACTCAATAAGTCATTGCGCTCATTATTACTTTATCTTATGGTGATAGTAATTGTAAAATAAGAGCCGTCCGATGGTCGAAACGCAAGAGAGCCGATAGAATAATCGTTTCTCCATAATCCAGATCATTGTATATTACAGAAAGGGCGAATGTAAGCATACGTTAGGTACGCATCAATACAAATAGTTAAAAGCCGAGTTGTAAACTGTGTCATTTATATTCCTATTAGCTCTATATATCCATTTTCTTTATAGCTCGACTATTACTCAGAAAACCCCCGGTTGTGTTTCATACGTCACTTTTCTTACCTGTCAGACTTGCTTTACGACTAGTAATGTTTTGCCAAAGTTCACTGTTAATTAGCCTAACCTTCACTGAATTTTAGATAGATAATCATGCTTGTGAAAGCTATAGTACGTCCGGGGGTTGTGATAGTATAGCAAGCAAAATTCCACGTCCTGTTTAGCTTTCTCCTCGGGTGCCCTTACTAAGCTAGGGTCGCCCAGGGGTCGTCAAGATAGGCGTCTCTAAATCTTCATCTCACCACAACTCCCATTTCGTTTTAATCTTTCGTTGCTACTCTCTACCGCCGACCAATCTGGTGTTTGAGAAGACACAAACGGGCCGAGAAACGGCAATTGTAACTCAAGATGATTTGACAAGCTGAGCTGCACTATGATAGGTATAGAGAGATAATAATCAAGGTACAGGCATATAGAAACAAATATTTGGGTTTCCCATTACGCAACACCACGCTCAGGAGTCACCCGGTTTAATTACTAGGTACGTACCTTTGCATTTATACCTTTGCATTTCAACGTTAGGAAGTTGATTAGAGTCACATGCAGCCTGATGCTCTTCCCCGTATACAGAAGCACCTCTTGTCTCGGCCTTATATTTCGATTCCTTATATTCCGGCGAGTTGCCGGGAATGTCCTGCCCACGAAAATCCTTCGGATCTTTCGAGTTATCGGGAATTTGTTGACATAAAGTGCAGCACCCTTTGTGTATGGTATGGCGTAGTTGGCAACCAACGCTAGTGATAACTGCTTAGTGATATTTTTTCTCCTTGTCTTTCCTCAACTTTGAATCTGTCGGAGATATATACCATTTGAAGCGTGTGGTGGTATCCGGTGATAGGACATAATGTAAGAACTTGTTATCACACACCAATTTTACATAGTCTAATTCTACCCCAATTCCGTCACTCCAATAGAGAGAGTCCAATAGACAGTAGCCTTATTTCCGCTTTCAGGATGCGGACGATGATCCTATCAGATTAAGATTTGAGGCTCTAAGCATGACGTGCATCGGGACATCTTGTGTAACGAGACATCTAATGGTATAGGCGGAAAAGATCTGCGTCTGCAGAGGTCATGAGATAGTTGTGAAGTCGCGTGAACGTCCCGCGTTGGGGCATTCTGCGAAGCTTACATAATGCTCGGGCAAGCCAATTGTGGACGGTCCGCATACACCATTCCCCAAGCGTTCAAGCTCGTCACAGGGCCCGTTCCGAAGTGTCCCGGGAAGAGGGATTTATACGATGACTGGCCACCGGACCGGCTACAAGCGGGAAAGAATGAAACTAGATGCATGATTACTAGCCGCATGTTACCCAAGTTATAGTTTCATTGATGCAGGGCTAGTCCCTAAAGCTTCTAACGTCAGGTTAGTAGGTAATCATGGGATTCTAGAAGATGGTTCGAAAATCCGGCTCTTCTAGAAGCAAGTGTTAGTCGGCATGCTCCTAACTTGTATTCTAACTACTGAATAATAGCGGTGTGATTAGAAAAGAAAATAAGGCACGTATCGTATTCTGCCGAACTATAGGTACACGTTTAGCTCCATGCTGTGTACTCTCTTAGCATGAAAGGTCTGAGACTATTGTTTCTTAGTGGTGTTTCTTTGTTTAAGCTTGTACGTTGTTACCCACCGGAAGAACCAGGTTTTCGGATACATGTATGATAGTTTAGGGGAGCCCCAGTCGGAAGGTAGGCATTAATTGGCGTCGTTCGACTCTCGTCATTCACCCCATAGCAATTTGACAACAAATTAACTGGAAGGCTATGCAGTGGAGCCAATGCTTATGTGCCACATGGTTAGTGTAAGAACTTCAAGTAGAGCAACGTAGCAGTCTGGGGTTCCCAATGCCATGGATAAGTCCAATCCACTTGCTACGCCGCACACCTGGGCATCAACACCTTCTCGTTTCCTCACTAGTCTAACGTCAGCATAGCCACCACTACAGCCAGTCCTTCCTACAATGAATATCGAATCGTCACAGTCGACGTTGGTCAGCAGCCCGCTAAATAGGGCCTTTATAGAATTGGGCTCGTAGCACGAATGTCTTGGCACCTCATTTTCCGTGGCTTTGGAGCCAATAAGCATAGATTCAACATTCGAGGTATATGATGAAGCGAAACTAGGAGAGCTATGAACTCTCGGCGATGCTCTAAGCATCAGCCATGCCCAGCCGTGGCATTGAAGTAGAAGCCGCACAAATCCTCTCCGTATCCCGACATTACCAAGGCTTGATTCCCGTGTGATCTCGATGGACAGGGTATATCCAGTGATTCATACAGTAGTGGGTTTAACAGACTCATGAAGGGGCTATATAAGACATTCACTCTACGTTAAGGGTTCTGAATGCGGTTTTAGTATTAATCGCCCATCAATTCAACTTAGTGTGCTAGGAATCTAGAGTAACCCAACAAAAAATTTCTCTACTAAGTGACAGAATCCCTACATTTAGTCGAGATGCTACCAAATTCTCTCCTTTTTGGCTTCATGGCCGCCCTCTCTGTCGTTGTTACTAGTCCACTCGGCCCCAGGGAAATAGGGATAACCCGGCGTTACCCTACATTGATACCGGAAGCTCCACCAACTACGACGCCGAGGGTTAGCCAGTTGGCTAGGAGTAACCCCAATCCCCTCAATACACGCGATGAGGCAATAGCCTTTCCAGAGATCGACGCGACCTTTGTGCTAAGTTCCACCGAGCGGCGGGTGGCGTCTTCAGGAACCTACCCTCGGTTGGCTCACCTCTCCGACGGTGGCATTCTGTCTATAGCCACAGTCAACAACAACGGAGTACGAAGTCTGGTAGTGTCACGAAGCGATGACGACGGCACAACATTCTCTCAAATAGGCGTGGTCACCCAGAGCTCGGGGGACCTAGACAATGGATTCCTACTCCAGCTGCCGTCAGGGGTCGTGTTAGCCGCATTCCGCAACCATGACTGGGATGCTAATCAAGTGAGAACCTATTTTCGCATCAGCGTCTGCCGCAGTGGAGACGGCGGACGTAGCTGGGAATTCGCCTCGACGGTGGCGGAGCAGCCAGCGGATCCGGCTAGGGGTGGCTACAACGGATTCTGGGAGCCGTTCATGCGCATTGGAAACGATGGCGCAATACAGCTGACCTACTCGGGCGAGCTGAGTGAATTCAACCAAGAGACCTTTCGCGCATTATCACATGACGAAGCCCAGAGCTGGACCCAACCGGTGAATCTGAAGCTTCACGCCGACAACCAGGAATTCCGGGATGGCATGCAGGGCATTGTGTCAGTCAGGGACGCTGCAACGGGACAGGACACTCTGGTCATGGTGTTCGAGGTGAAAGAGAGGAACAATGCCTATTTCTATCTCGGGACGGTGGTGTCGCATGACGACGGCAATAGCTGGGGGCAAAGAAGGCGAATCTATACGCCGCCTCAAAACAACGCTGGGGCGCCGCAGATTACTGCTCTCGGTGGGAACCTTGCAGTGGTGTTCATGACGGACGAGGACATACCCGTCGGCCAGACAAACTGGCCTAACAATGCCGATATCAAAGCGATATTCTCGTCCGAGCTTAGCAACGGCGATGCTACCTGGACCACGCAGACTATGCAGATTTCGGGACAGGGCTCATATTGGCCAGGCTGTCTCCAGATGGGGACTAATAGCATGATAGCGGTTTATCAACGAGGAACTCCGTTTGGAAAGACGATTTCAAAGGGTTAGGCATAATGATGGTGGGTTCAAGATGAAAGCTAAATCTAATGTGCATGGTGGGTAGTTGCATTATCATGTCCCATGACGGTATTTACTATGTCTCGTTTGATTACATTATAACGGAAAATCTACTGGTTAATATGGTCAATAAAAGTTTACTATTGCTTATCACCATCATCGCTAAGAGATGCCGGGCTTAGGTTGAGGAAATTACCGACGTAGAAGTTTGAAACTGAAGATTGCAATAGACAAGAAGGTATCAGTTGATAAGTTAAAAAAACATACGACACAGGAACGATAATAGTAGATGATGTCCTAATAAAGCAATAGGCCATTATAACACCTCTGCGTCTCGCTCTATAATTGTTTTCTGTCTGACAAAGGTCTGGGCTGAATCCTGTTAACTATTGAAGGCCATGTGATTCATATTGTTAGATTATTCAGATTAGATATTCTCAAATAGCGGAACCGTTGAATCCTTTGGCCACTTCACACAGTATGATTCGAAGCACGTAAATGGGCAACTAGGTACGCAATGAGCAAACGGGGACAACGTTAATGACAACTTGTCGACTCGGGGCGTTGCCTCTCTACTAGCGTCATGGATCCGGAGTCAGCTTTACGAGGACAAAATAGACAAAAGCTATCCTCCAACTAAAATCAAATCAGAAAATTATGGTGGCTTCGAATATAAAGCCTTAAAGGGTGGCTAGGGTGCTACGCCGTAATGCGGCGCCACTATTCTCTCCTTATTTCGGCCGACGAAGCGAAACGCGGAAATGAGCTGAATGGCGTGGTAACTATGGGACAGAGGACAAACTGAGCACAGATACCTGATCCAGAAAGTTCTTATATCGTGTACAGAATATTTATAAATGGTCTACACAGCCATGCGAACAGCCCCAAGCATGTCTTGGCCTGGGTAGCTCCGGCTTTCCTTTTGTTTTAGAAATGTTCCTGCCTAGATATGGCTTTCTTACCGCCTTGAGGGCGGTTGCGATAACATAGTTTATCATATTGGTGCCGATTTTGACATTGACTAAAAGAGTACTTACAGTCTTACAGACCTTCAACAGCGGCGTGCCTCGTGCGGTCGTCTTAGATGATTCCCACCGCCCCTAATTTTATCAACCTTAAGTGGTCCGTCGCCCATTTCATGTAGCGGGATACCAATTCACAGGATGCGATCCCTCCACCTAAGTACGTTTACGCCTGCATACTCCATGGGCTACCCGTTCCCTTGGAGGTCAGTAAAACCGATGCCCGGGAGCCCAGATCGCATGGCCCCGGCTGATCAGTAAACGCGCAATGTCTCCTTCAAAAAGGCGGCGCTGTACTTGCAGCCGACCAAAAAGGCTAGAATTCCCTTTCAAAACAACAGCCGCATTGGCATGGGTTTGCCCGAGAATCCCGTCTTGTTCTTTTCTCAGTCGTTTGAGCTATTCGGGATGCTTAGCAAGCAGGTGGTAGACGGAAGCCGATATCAAACTAGTCGTGTCGGTTCCCGCGAAGAGGACAGTCGGATGTGGTAGTTATGTAGAAAAGTATAGTTTGCGAATTTCTCGTCGAGTTTTGTCCTTTCGGAGAGTAAACGCGCCTTGCTCCTTCGCCGAGCACACTTTAAAGGCTAGCATAATAACAGAATTAATACACTTAAGTCTTCCTCTGCAGCCATATATTAAACGCCTTGCCCCTTGGTCTCCCAAAACGGCTTCTCTAGCCTTTTACGGATATAAACGTTTATCACAGGTCCGTTGTACTTTTGAACGAAGGACTGGAATGGATATAGTGGCTGGCATAAGAGTATCCCAAAAGCAGTGTCATCTCATGGCACGTCCATGCCCATTTCAAGGAGGCTAGTTTGAATCGTCGTTCTTTTACTTGTAAGTAAAGCCTGGCCACATTAGTCTCGATAACACTATTAGCGCGACTTCCGGGATGGTCTCCATCGTGAACATTGCCGTAATTTCGTCGAGTAAACGCAGGTATCGTTCCAGGTCATCTCAACCAGTATCGGTTCGACGATGTGAGGGATGTCGTTGAGCACGGCTTCGGCACCGAGCTCGGGGCGGAACAGGGGTGACTTCAGGAGTAAGCTCAAAGGCAGCAGCAACAGCAGATTCTGGGGTATTTCGGTGCCTGGTTCATTGAGCTAAGTTCAATTGAACAGGTTCATTACTTGGCTTTGTCAATGACGCCGCTAACAGTAACAACAGCAGGTGAGATTGTAGCACATTTAGACCTACAATAATTGCATCGAATGCTGACACGTTCACCTTCGAGCTATGAGGCGATACCTCTCATTAGCTGATCTCGTAATCCGTGCTAAGCTATGTGTTCGACCAGTGATGTGCCCTCAGTAATCCAACACGATAAGGCACTCGAGATTGAAAACCGCCGGAGTCCAGGGTACGGCCTTTCGGAATGTTCATCTTACCGCTGACCTCCGAGTCGGGGATTGACTCGCCAAGGCGCCTCCCCGACACCCCGCTCGGAGGCAGGCCGAACCCGAATGCTTGGCGTTCTGCAAGTGCTGATAATGGGAGTAGTCGTGAAGGAGTTTGAGGAAGCTTTAGCAATCAACTAGAAAACGGCGAATCCGTCACCTAGGTATGCATTGGATCACAATAGAGGCGGCGCTATTGCAGTACTAGCAATAACTAACGCCTCATATTCTGTGGTATCGGTAAATGTAAGGTTGGAGGTCGCTGGTTTCGCTGTGAGGCGATGGCCCCGCGGCAGGGATTGCTTTGCACAGTAAACGTAGAAAGAAATGCTTTGCGTGTTATGGGCCCAGTTAGACTAGGATAATAAGCTTACTTGAGTGTGATCTTGAAGACGGAAATGAGTGTGAATAGAGACGCCAACCGATCTTCTATTACCTACCTAGGTAGTTGCATTGAGACTGCGGAGTAATCACATGGCTTTTAGAAGAAAGAAGTGTAAATAGTCATCTATATGTCGGCATTATCGAAAAAGAAGGGGTATATATCAAAATCTAACCGCGATTACAAATTACAACGCATTACCTAGCTTTTCAACTGCGCAGTCCCCTGGATCACATCATCATCCGTATCCTTCTCGTCGTTGGCCTCGCTCTTCCTGCCCTCCTCGATGGCCCGCTCGGCCTTGAGGCGCTTCTCGACGTCGCCCTCGCGCTTGCCGTGCTTGCGGATCTTGCCGAGGGCCTCGAAGGTCAGGTCGCGGCGGAACAGGCGCTCGACGACGTCCTTCTTGCGGGTGCGGCGGCCGCCGACGCTGATGAGGATCCCCGCCGTGATGTTGACGGCGATGGAGCAGCTCAGGATGGTGGCGGTGACGGCCATGGGCCGCGTGTGGTAGTCGATGCCCCAGGTGGTGGCGCCGAGCGAGATCTGCAGGCACGAGTGCAGGTCCAGCAGCGTCACGATGGCGACCAGCAGGTTCAGCGGGAACGCGTAGTGCGTCTTGGTCTCGTGCGGCTTGTAAAAGGTATGCGATTTAGAGAATTTGGTTTGGTGGTGTATGAGGCGCGCCTGTTGCTGCGGCGTCAGCACCGACACCTCGTCGCGCGCCGCCTCGAGGTCCGCGTTCGTCGGCAGGTCGTTCTTGTCGCGCAGGTTGGCCATGCGCTTCTTCCGGCGCAGCTTCCACGTTAGGCGGTGGTAGTGCGCGATGTAGATCATGTGATACGTGTCGATGGCGCGGAAGGGCGCGAGTCCGTCGCCGACGACGGCGAACAGCGCCACGAGCACGTAGTCGATCACGTTGATGGCGTAGAGCTGCTCCTCGCCGACGTAGATCCAACCGATTAGAAACAGTACCCAGGCCAGACCGAAGAGCGTGATGAGCGTCGCGTACAGCGTCACGAAGAATCCAAGCGGTTTCCTGACGTACTGTCCGAAGGCCCTCATGCTGCGCTTGAATTGCGATCGCCGCGAATGGAGCTTGTGGCGTACGTAGTCGTTGAGTTCGGCCTTCTCCTCGTCGGTCCACCCCTCAAACGACACGCCATCGGGGATTACGGCGTAATTGAAATCGAACCGGTCCCTCTGCTCTTGACCTATTGCTTTTTCCTCATCCCTCTCCCTTCGAACGTCGAGGCCCTCGGGTGCTTTGGTAAGCCGGAATGTCGGGCGCCTGTTGACAAATCTGCCCAGGGAGGGTATGAAGAGCGAGTTTTGGATATTTGTCACATTATTTAACGTTGACACCTCGGGATCTAATTGTATAGTTAGGAACTTGTAGTGTAACTTCAAAATTTGTCCCATTTACAAGACACGTACCTATTACATCAAGAATGTCGGCAATACCGGGATCGAGCTCGTTACGACCATTTGGCGCGTTGAAGAGAGCGGTGCTTCCCAGTCTGGCGTCCTCGGGCACCGAGGGCATGCCCATGCTCACGCCGGAGCCAGATCCGCCTCTTCGAGGCCGTACTACGAGCAGTCCGGGCCGTTGGCGACTGTGACCGGTCGGGTCTGAACTAGAGCGGCGCCTACCGCCATCGCTCTCCTGGCGCCGTTGCTGCTCCTGTTCTTCTTCTTGTACAGTGGTGAGCGACCGTGGGAATTCGGGAAAGTGGACATGACGCTCATCAGTCATCCTCAACTTATACAAAAAGATAAAATGTTGCACGGCCACATCCCAAGAAGACAAAAGACGGACTTGGCAACAGCGAAGATTACTACAAAATATATTGTCAGAAGCCAACCTCTAAACCGTGACCTCATCAGTCCCCACTTACACGCCCAACTGCCGGGATTAGCGGCTGGGAGAAGACGTGCTTGATCAATTACCGGTTTTTGCTAGCGGCTAGCCCCACAGACTAGGTATAGTCTGCCAACCCGACTGTCTGGGAAATTCCGGCTGTCCTTGGTTGGTTTTGCCCTAATTAAGGTAGGCTTGGCAGGTCGGCTTGGAAATTACGTAACTTTGCGCTACATACACATTCCCGGCCAGCTGCCAGAATAACCTGCGAAGATCAGATGAATTCAATATGTATTTGAAACGATGTTGAGGTAGATATTTACTGTGGAGTATTAGTTTGCCGCACAACGAAACGGAATTCGTAGTATTGCGCGGCCATTTGTCCAATTTATTCTCCCCCTTAGGTAATCAGGGTAATGTAATATCCCGCCTCGGAGAGAGTTATGCTTATGAATTATGGGGTCCCATGAGACTTCGATTACATGCGTGGCTGATACATACCTATTGGTCGAGTGTATTGGGGGAGCGCTGGGAACAGCCACTTAACCCTACATATTTCGGATAGCATCTATTGACCAGTTACGCCTCTCAGAGACAGTATGAAATATTATTGTGCCTCTGTCAATGGGTAGGACGTCACAGAAAAGCTAGATCTTGGTAATAGGCCATCTGATAGAAGCCCATATGACCTCAGCAACAGTGTTGTAAGCCCAATAATATCACAATAAGCATTGGACTAGCGGGCTCTATGCGGGACTAGGTACGTGTGTGCGACTTCTGCTTTGCCTCAACTACGACGTTGGAATGAATGCATAGCGTGTCATCCGGTTCTGCCAATGTACGGAGTCTGGTATGAAGCAGTACGTGTAAATGTTTAGTATGCCGTAGCTATTGCATTGGACCTTTGCTTTGAAATTAGTGATCTTTTCAACCATCTACGGACATTGTAACGCTAGCGTACCAACTAGACGACTAGTAAAGATCTCTATGACCCTAAAGGCAATGCACATAGACATCTACATTACCATCGCGGGCAATATTATGGCTTGATAAGTGGTATTGGGGTTTTAACGAATATATAGCAGGGCATTTCTCATGAGAACACTAGCAATAGCTCAGATATACTTCGTTAGCAACAAACCCGCTGGCGCTTATTCCGCACCTCACTGCACTCGACGTACATCCCGAGAATGAGCTAATTTATATCCAATTATAACTACCCATCTCACCCCGTCGATTCGAGCCTATCGCGACATTAGATCGTCGTGATTACCCGTTAGTGATCACTCAAGGACTCTTATAAAATTACGTCAATACTTGCCCCGGATCTCTCGGCTCGTGCCGGCTTGCCGCGAGAGCATCGAGATGGACAAAATGACTTGGACACGAGATGACAGTTGAGCGGCCTCTAAGTATCTATCATTCATTAAGTTGTAGAAAGCGGAAGTGAGAATACTTCTGTCTGTTTACCTGCAGGCGATGTTGATCTCGAACTCCAGGAAGCCGCTCTAGCGGCTGCTCACGGCACTGACTCTTGCAACAGTAGCTTGGCAATTGTTTGTTCTAGACCAAGCAGTACGTACGTGAGTATCGTAACTTTCGATAACCTCGATACGTCAGGTATATATATAACCAAGGTCTAACGTTGCGGGGTCACGTAGATAGGGGGAGCCATTGCTGTCAGCTAAACCTGACAACTGAGGAGTGTGTTACAGAAAAGAATTTGTATTGATTAACGCGAACACAGTTTTTGAATCAAGTAAAATAGCTAGCTTCGTGATATAAAGGCGAGCGCAACAACACGCTGGAGGTGCGGCATCAGGAAACCTAAGCTTAGCCATCAGCGCTATACGGTTATACACCATGTGGCTTATCTATGATTACAAAAGGCGTTGGTTTCATTAGTTACTTGAATACGTAGTATGGCAGAGTGACTAAACAAGGTCTTGCTGTGACCTTTTAGAATATTACATGGTGTAATTCCACTGCACCATTCGGATCTGTACGGAGGCCTTTCCATGAAGTCACCCACATACTACAACGCCTCACTGCTGGTTGTCAGCCACTTGCAGGCTCGTGTTATAAAGCCTCTTACAGCTACAGCGATCAGCTGTTGAATTATAGCAGAATAAGTGATATATAGTTGATTACAAAGTGAGTAATTACATTAGAAGATACAGTCTGTGTTATTCAAGTTATATTGCTATTGCAATCTACGCGTAGCTATTCCGACAGGACCGGGGAGTTTTATGATTCTACTACCGGAGGAAGTACGTATTATTTATTGGTGCTATCTAGGGCTGTTATCAGAGTTCCGTTGCACGGGCTGACGGGCTAATCGCCCCATCAGGCAGCCGGGTAGCCCCTGGTGACCTTCCATCTTGAACCTACAGTAGCTCCACCGCATATCACCAAGCGGGATCGTCAATTCATCTCGGATAGCATACCGGTCAAATAAATATTGCGACATTGAGTCTGCCCGAAGCGACAGCACGGCTGCATGGGGATCATAGCACAATGCCAAGCTACTATTGAGCATGGCGTGCTGCTTTTAAATACGCCCGCCGCCCGCCATCTAGTCGCGTGGTAACCTCGAACAGTCGAATCCCCCACTGGAGGCATAGCATCCTTAATTGGCTGCTACACAGTCAACATGGTTCGGTTCGGTGCTATCGCAGGCCTCCTAGGCTCTGTGGCCGTAGCTCATGCGATCCAAACGCTACCGTTACCCATCAGTGAGCTTGCAAAACAGGTACATAAGTCGCTTCAAATCACCATGCTGCCAGAGACTGACGAAATTGTCTGTAATAGATTCAAGGCAGAAACGCGCACGAGAGCCTCGGCACGCGAGAGACTGATATCCAGGCCCTTTATCCCGAGTACAATCTCTCGACCCCAATCGACCACTTCCACAACGATTCTCTCTACGAACCGCATTCCGATGGCACGTTCAACCTGCGATACTGGTTCAACGCTCAATTTTATAAGCCAGGAGGTCCAATAATTGTGCTTGCGTCTGGGGAGACAAGCGGTGTCGACCGTCTCCCCTTTTTACAGAAGGGCATAGTTTATCAACTTGCGAAAGCCACCGGAGGCCTCGGCGTTATCCTCGAACACCGGTACTATGGCACCAGCATCCCCGTAGACGACTTTAGCACCGAGAATCTGCGCTTCCTCACAACCGATCAGGCCCTGGCAGACACGGCATACTTTGCCAAGAACGTGAAATTTGCCGGGTTAGAGGACGCTGACGTCAGCCCTGAATCGACCCCCTGGATTGCCTATGGCGGTTCATACGCGGGCGCCTTCGTGGCCTTCCTTCGAAAGCTGTACCCGGACGTCTATTTTGGAGCTATCTCGTCATCTGGGGTGCCGGAGGCAATCTGGGACTACTGGCAATACTACGAGGCTGCAGCAGTTTACGGACCACCCGATTGTATTGAAACCACCAAGAAGCTGACAAACGTAGTCGACAACATCCTCATCGGTAAGGCGGGCTCGAAATATGTCGCACAACTCAAGGAAGCGTTTGGCCTACCCAACGTGACCCACGACAACGACTTTGCCAGCGCGATCACTGGGGGTATTACCGCACTACAGAGCTACAATTGGGATCCCGCGGAGAGCAGCGACGATTTTTTCCTCTATTGCGGCAACGTTTCGTCCGACTCGGTGTTGTACCCAGACACGGAGGAGCGCAGAACTTCGGTTGAGGAATTGATTACTGCTGGTGGTTACGAGGATGAGCTAGAGACTCTCGCCAACCGCATGCTGAATTATATTGGTTTCATCGGTTTTACATCAGTTTCCAGTTGCAATCAGACGCAGGACGAATGCTTTAGCACGCATGATACGGCTTTCTACGCCCAGGATGATATCTCGCAAACCTGGCGGCTATGGCCGTATCAAGTTTGCACTCAGTAAGATCTTACGTGGATCTCCCCTGACTCAGAACGCTAACAGAAAATGGTAGATGGGGGTATCTCCAAACTGGTAGCGGTGTGCCGGAGGACCAGCTGCCTCTGATTTCGCGCACCATTGATTTGAACTACTCGGCCATCACCTGCCGAAACGCCTTCAACTTGACAGAGCCAGCCGATGTCGAAGCCATCAACAAGTATGGCGGATATAACATCAGCTACCCTCGACTCGCATTCATCGACGGGGAGTGGGACCCGTGGCGCGCCGCGGGCGTTCATGCTCTCGAGTTGCCCGAACGAACCTCTACTCCAAGCGAGCCGTACATACTGATTGACGTGAGTGCTTCTCTCTCCTCATGATGACGCCGGCTAATAGGGCATCAGGACGCGGTACACCACTGGGATGAAAACGGTCTCTTTCCTAATGAGACGACACCGGATATCCCACCTCCAGCTGTGGCGCAGACTCAACAGAAGATCGCGGAGTTCGTGCAGGGGTGGATTAAAGAGTGGCAGTCAAATTGTACGACCATCGGTAAATGCTAGGAGCAGGTACCTGCGTCAGTAGATATAGACCGCAAGATGCTGACAGGAATAGTAGATGCCGCATCGGAGTTGAATGAGCTATGATATAACATACACATTATCTAGTCCCAACAGCAATTGGATACATTACTCCATCTTTATCCATTCATCTGCAATTACTTATATGACTTGCACACGAGTGTCGGTGTCGTTCCTAATCCCCGAAAACCTTTCTCCCGTCAGTCTAGCGCTAGCTAGACCAGCAATGGCATAGTACGCAATAGCAATTCTATCATAGTCCAAGATGAAGTATAACCGAATATATCTATTATATGTCGTCGAATCTACAGCTATACTTACTAGGCCCGACTTATCGTAGTACTAATTATTCGAATACCGTAAATTAACTGATTTAATACCCCGACTACTATACGCATTACCGAAATATCATCGTATCATCATCCAATTAAACACACCTACAGGCCACGTAACAATATTACCAAAAAAAAAAAAAAAAAAAAAAAAAAAAAAAAAAAAAAAAAAAAAAAAAAAAAAAAACCAAACGCCGGCATCATCTACCGGGCCTTAGCCCTCTTTCTTATCCCTCTTCATATCCAAGCAGATACACATAGCCCCTATGACCGACACGTCGACGTTCGGGGCGACAGTGACCTCGTACGTCTGCCGGCCTAGCACCTCTCGCGTATTCCCGCGATGGTCGCGACGGTCTGTCCGGTAATCTCGTCCGTGGCATCGGTCCAGTCGCCCTTCGTGGGAAAGGACTCCTGCCTGCCCCCAGCGTCTCTGGCGTGACTTACGTTTGAGCCGGCTTTGTACCTCGAGGGTTGGGTCCTCGGCGTGCAACTTCGTGGGGCCAGCGGAAGTAGGTACTTCCCGCGGAGGCGGAACAGGAACGCGCCGCCGCCCGCGTCCGAGATGTTGGTGTGCTCGGTTGGGGAGCGAGGAGGAGTAGCGCGGGCTGCTGGGTCGCCGGGTACACGGCGAAGCTGTTGCCGGACGGCGACACGACTTTCTTTCTCCTTCATGTGTAGCGTCTTAGCGGGAGCGGTTGCCTTGGCGTTGACATCGCGAGGTTAGGGGTTTAGAGATGTCTAGTAATGGTATTTAGGTAAGTTGGGGGTTTAAGAGAACTGGAATATGCTATGTTAGGCGGCAAGTTGTTCTTGTCTTACACACATTTGGTTTGTAGTCCGGTTTCTCATCTGCCGAGACTGGGTTTTCTCGAGCAAGTTTGTAGCGGTCACATATAAAACGATCAGGTTGCTTGACTTTCATAGGTAGGTAAGTTCCGACGTTGCCTGAATTAATACACGGTGTTCTGGCTTTTGAGTTTTGTGATAAGGCATATGTTCACATGGACACTACGTAGGGACAGAACAGTATAGATATAATAAATATGGTGGTTTTCTTTAAACAATCGCCCGAAACATAGATTGGAGGGTGTTGATAGTCTCCGTTAAGTTTGGTATACATGTAATAATTTATACATTAATTATTTAAAGATAAACTTATGCTACATCCGATATGTGAGATGGACAATATTGGATACTTCGGGTCTCACATGACGACATCGTTCATAGCCCTGTTTACAACATAAGTTCAAAGTCTATCGCAGACATATTCTATTGCTTGTTGGGTGTCATGAGACTTTATGTCCAAGCCCTGACGGATTAATTGTTGGAGGTATTATTGTAGTAATTGGTCTCTTTTCCGAGACTTATACTTGTCTACCTAGAAATGCAATGAACAGGGGCTAGTATCAATTTTGTCTTCAAACGACGACAAAACCACTGAAACGCACAACAACTCTCTCAACTGGGTGTCCGTGATTAACTTGGCTGGAAAATTTGAATTAATGTGAGGTATATAAATCTAACACACAAAAAAAACTCATCTATTCATCTAACTAAGGTACATATACACTCCACACTATCGCAGGAAAAATCATTCTCAGACAAAAATCTTCGGCTTCATCGCACCCCCGTTGGTACGTAGCTTAGGAATCGAACCCTGAACGTTGGGGCAAAGGAAAACACGATCCAAAAAGCGAAGTAGGCCCCGAGGCTTGGGCCACTGTACAATCTGCCTCTACCAGATCCGTTGGTTTTACTAAGCTACTTCGCTGAAAGAGCTGTCAATTATTATCGTATATGTAGGAATCCCCATGACCTGGAGACTAAGGCAAGCGGGCTCCCGTCATGTTTGATGAGGCACATATGTGGGACACTTGGCCGGTTTCTATGCGGTTTCTATGTGGTTTCCATGTGTTACATGTGCCTTTAAACGGTTCCCCCGGGAGCTGTGACAACTTCTAGGAAATAGCCCCGTTTCTTTGCTTGCTTGATATATCACAGCCGGCTAAATATTTTTCTGAAGTAAACCTCCTACATTACGCTGTATGGATGCGCTGTGAATATATAACATGCCGTTGAAGCATCGGTCTCGAATTGCGATCCTTGATGTCCACACACAACGTTACCATAAACAAACATCAGACAATGTACTCGCGCCACTATGTGGTATATGAAATTGGGTTACAGTCGTTTTCGACTTTTTGGTTCCTCTCTTTCAAAAAGGGTCACAGATTCTGAGATGTATAGTTGATTATGTTCACCATAGCGTTAGAAATACACGAGAGTTGCATCTAGCATCTAATACGGGTGTCATGTTTGGCTTGTAAGTAAAGGCAAGGCTCAAATGACTATGCGATAGGGACTACCGAGAAGTACAAATGAATTATTATATTGACGTCTTGTAATAATATATGCCTAGATACCGTGAAATGTGCCGATGTACAAAAAGACCGCTCAAAGGAAATGATAATTGAAAGGCTGGAGGCCAGAGGAATCTATCACACGAGGTCCAACATCCACCAAGCGTCTAATAAACCTAAGATTAACCCGACGTTACCCAATAGAACCTCTTCTACTATTCTTGACCTTGTTGTTCTTCCCCAGCCTTTGCCTTATGTACCTTGAAGAACCTTCCCTTCCTCGCGCGCATCGCATCGATATGCAACTCGCCCTGGGCATGGATCTCTCTCTTCCCCGGGCCGCCATTATGGTAAAGGGTGATGGCACCGCGGCCGCCGCAGATCTGCCTGCTGTTGCCGCCGCAGGGGATATCGCACTGCATCGCACAGCTGGGATCGCTGGCGTCCTCGAGGTCGGGGGCGGGCTGGGCGCCGCACCAGCACTCGCGGCCGTACTCGAGGCCGGCGTAGGCGTACATATTGTCGGCGCAGGTCTGGGTGCACATCTCGACGGTCATGCGGTCGTCGGCGCGGACGAGGGTGGCGAGGGCGCGCACCCCCATGGGCTCCATGTAGCACGACTGGTACTGCCAGCCGCCGGCGGCGAGCCGGGGCGGGGCGGGGGGGCTGAAGTCGGTGGCGTTGAAGACGGCGACGCGCGCGACGCCGCCGCACTGCTGCCGCCCGTTGCCGTGGCACGCCATGTCGCAGCCGGGCTTGCCGAGCTCCGACGGCTTCGCGAGCGTCTTGCCGCAGTAGCACTCGCGCCCGTACTCGACCCCCGACAGCGGGAAGTTGTTCTTCAGGCAGAACGACTGGCAGTTCTCGATCGTCATCCAGTCGTCCGAGTAGCTGAGCCCCTGAAGCGCGCGCCCCGGGATCTCGTCCGCGCATCCCAGGTACTGCCAGGAGCCGACCTTGAGGCCGGCGGCGATGTTGCCCTCGAAGTTGGCCGCGGCCAGGACGACGGCGGCGAATAGGGGGAGGCTGGAGATCAGAGAAATCATGGTGATTGGGGCTGGAAGAGGTCCTTGGCTTCGGGTTGGCTGTTAGTAAGGCTGAATGGAATAGTTGGTTGTCTTGGGCGCTATTCCAAACCACCGCGGTAACCTAGACTTGTTGGACCTCTGTGGATAGCATAGAAGATCGGATACCCACTATGTTCCTTATTGGCTCATATAGGAGATGAGGTGACAAGGCTGTCAAAGGAGATGACGCGTGGAAAGGAGCGCGTTTCCTTCAGGCTTCAGACAAAGCCACAGCTTCTCACCTGATCTTGACAGGCTTGATATACAAAGACATGTAGAACCTACCAGCTTCACTCAGGCCCAATCCGGCAATGATCAACTGACTTGATGATCTAACATTGTAGCCATCAATTCTGGATCTTAGCTAGGTCGATGCTTCTAGATCGTTTAAGATCTATATCACCAGACGCCTTATTATCATCTTTCTACTTCACCAGCCCTTGATCTCCCCTCTTGGACATAGCAGGTGCCCCTGTGAAAGAAGCGACCATCGAAGAAAATCTTATGTCAAACCTCATACGATGATGTAGGAGTCCTTCGAGTGAAGCCTACTTAACAGCGGAAATCAGGTCGGACAAAGGCTATTGAGTTGCGAGATAGCCATGATGAAAGAAGACCTGGTCTAGATGGTTCTAATGGTGAACATCAGCATAATGAAGACCGTCACGTATTCTTGACTGCCCATCTTCCAGTGAACCCAGTGAAGATATGCCATGAGTTCTGAACTATGAGGTTGACTGGTTGTGAGGTATCTCCTTTGCTGGAATGTGATACACCTCATAGTCATGATCAATTCGACTTATACCCTCGGGAGCCACGGCCATTTCGACTATGTTGTCATGATTTATGAACACTGTAGTCGCAAGTTAGTGAGAAAGTGCTCCATAGTTGAGAGAGATCCTGTTCGTACCTATCATTAGATCTGGTGACCATGTATCAACTTTTCATCGCGATTAAGAATCATTTATGTAATCCGTAAGTAATACTGTATAAGCACAGCACAGGTAACGACCTAAGTGGGTATTGAAAACTGGCGGACCGAGAGGCACTAATAATAGCACAGTTGCTGCTGACCAATGGTGAGGATGGAGTTTCAATTCGCCAATTAACTACTAATGCCGAAGATTACCCATGATGAATCTGTGGGGCCGTAGAAGCCGATTTGCCGATGGTACATAGGTATGAGGTACGTACCGTACAGTCGCGTCGAGATCGTACTGTACATGTATCGGTAATCTGTCAGTAATAGAGCGTAAATCCTAGGTACTAGTAGCCTGGCATCCCTGGTCAACCCAGTGTTTTTCCCCTCTGTAGATCCTACATAGAAGACAACAACACCAACATCTCAATACTCGTAGAAGGAGAAACAAAACCTTGAAATGCTCTATTTCTTGATCTCTAATTGCAGCATCGTGTCTCTCTGGAACGTCTAATCTGTTGCGCCCCGCCGTCCTGTGACGCTCCGACGCTTCGCCTCAGGGGTTCGACCTCCCATCTAGACCTTTTCCGGGACCCTGTCGGCATCTTACGAATCGATTCATGCTGAAACCGGTATCTGGTCTAGGAGCGAAGATGGCTGCCATGTCTCCTCTTCCGTCTCTCTTCACCTTCTTGCCGGTTCTGGCTGCTTTACCCATGGCCTCCGCTCACGATCACGATTCTTCGCACATCCCCGAGGGCGAGGCTGTCTCAGCTGAGCCTCTTGTATGCTTGACTGACTATGTCCCTACGGAAGGCCCGGAAGCTGATGTTTATAATAGGACGCGACACTATGGGTTCATATCTTCGTTCAGATGGCCGCCTGGGGCGTCATCTTTCCCCTGGGAATGGTTCTTGGGGTATGTGTGTTGAGTTGTGCCTAGAGACTTGCATGCTGACCACTACACACTTTAGATCGTCAAAAACCGATGGCACGTCCCTGTCCAAGTCGTCGGCACCGCTCTAGCAATCCTCGGATATGCACTTGGTCATATGCACGGCGGCCGCGAATTCGTGCACTCCAACGTCCACTCCAAGTTCGCATCGCCGCTATCCCTGCTGCTATTCCTCCAAATCCTCATGGGTATCTATCTGAAGCTGCACCTCGAGAAAGGTATAAACGGAAAGATTCGGCGCTTTGTCAAGCTAGGACACGGCATTGTTGGTAAGGCAATGCCCGTGCTATCTTGGACACAGATGCTATTTGGAGGTATCACTGCTCTCGGCTTCTGCCAGGGTGATCACGTCGGACAGTGTTTGGCACACTTCATAATGGGCAGTGCCTTCATTGCCTACGGTGCCATTTTGACTATCATGTTGCTTGTTGGACAACTGTGGCTCAAGCGTACCGGCAGGTCCCAGGAATTCTTCGACAACGCTGTCATTGCTGCCTGGGGATGTGTCAACACCTTTACCGAACACCGATGGGGTACTGAGTGGGTCAAGAACGACTGGCAGCATACGACTATGGGCATCGTTTGGTGGGCTGCTGGCTTGGCCGGCATTTGGCTCAGCAAGGACCGAGATGGCCGGCCGCAGCGTAACTTCATCCCGGGTTTCGTTCTTCTGATCACTGGCTGGGCAATGAGTGCTCACCCTCAAGAACTGATGATAAGCGCGGAAACGCACAAGATGTTCGGATACACACTGATGGCTGCCGGTGTCACTCGTATCATTGAAATCTCTTTCGTGCTGCGGGATCATACTGGGACGGCCGAGAATGGCCGCGAAGCAAATAGTTTCCAACACATTCCCGTCTTCGTAGGTTTCCAGGGCCAACTCGTTTTGAAGTACATGTCTCCGCTAACACGGTATAGCTGCTCTATGCCTCCGGATTCTTGTTCATGGGCGCCACGGAGGAGCAAATGCACCTGGTTGCCAGCACGGGTATCGACCATGTTGCTTACGTCTTGATCCTGTACTCGCTCGCCTTCCTGACCTTCCTCTTTGTCCACATTCTCATCTACGTCTACGACCGCAACGCTGCACCTGCGCTTCCTAATAAGGGACTAGAGAACGGCAGGCTAGGACCTCGATTGGACGGAAACGTGCCTGTTAGGGACGCTCAGGAATTCGAGTTGGAGGGCTTGATGAGCGACGATGAGGATGCCGAGCCGAGAGTGAAACTGGGAGATGACGATAGCAGCCTGGAAAGCCCGAGCACGGTGGGCAAGAACAGCGACGGCGTTGCTCGCTAACTCTCGGGCAACGTTTGGCGGATAAATCAAAGAAAGCATCACGACCAAAGTTGGCATGGTCCAAGGAATGTAGAGTACCAGAGTGTTGTTGCATAGATCACCGGCGTTGGACTAAGGTTTAGGTTGGCGGCGATTATGCAGTGATCCTACTCGTTCGCCTTGGGAAGGGACCGTTTATATATATACCCTAATTCCATACATTGAAACCCATTCTCGCGTTGCTCGATGCTGCTCTTGGTATCCTGCACACACCTATACTCAGCACTTTTTGGTTTGTCATTTCAACAAATACATACCTCCGCTGCCTTGTCATTCACCTTTTCGGGAAACCTCTAAGCACATCTATCTAATCACCGGCCACCTTGTCCCAATGCCAAAGAAACCAGGCTCAAGTATTTAAGAGGGCTTACAGATCGCGGAGTAGTCAGCTCTGCGACGAGAACCGGTAGCCTTTGCCCTGTCGGCTCCACACCTAGGATGCTAGATCACAAGGCCTAAGCCGCAGCGGCGCAATGTAATGGGCAGTTACATCTTGTACTGGAAGAGGAAGGGAGATGGAAAGTTGTAAGATACCAAGATAAGTAGGGTTAGCATAAAGCACCAGATATCTGGTGGCTAGAAATGATAATCTTGTCATACGACTAGCTTCGTTTTAAGGGGTATTGACTGAATTATCCAGTTAGACAAAGCGACATTGTGAATCTATATCAAAACCCTGATAGTATTCTTTGCTTTCATCCCTCGTACCACACTAATAATTGAATAAACCTTTTGTTCAACAAAGAGTCATGCCATATGGTGAATAAAACAGTATAAATATGACTCAGGATTCAACAGTTTAACAATGGACATCGTCCCAAACATTTATTTCAGGAAGTATTGGCCTTGGGCCTGTAGTTATCTACTTTTCTTCCCAAACATCTCTATTTCAGGACTTATTGACCTTCGACTTTCAGTTACCTACTATTCTTTGCCAAAGCCCAAAATGCATCCTAACTATAATATCCTCCTTGCGGCAACGCTAGCTTTGACTTCAACTGCACACGTCATCCTTGAGAGCCCGAAGCCTTTCGTATTTGTAGCAGATGGCCACTACAACCCAATATCGTCCAGCGGATCGGATTTTCCCTGCAAAATCCCACCGGGCGCCAAATACCAAGTCGACGGATCTCGAACAGTGATGGCTATCGGAGAAGACCAGACCGCCTCGTTCGCAGGCTTCGCTGTACACGGGGGCGGATCTTGTCAGTTTTCCCTATCGCCGGACGCAGAACCTACCAAAGACTCCAAGTGGATGGTGATCCATTCGATCGAGGGAGGCTGTCCTGCCAGGAACCAAAAGGGGAATCTCGAAGGCCCAAACGTAGACAAGTACACCTTCCAGATCCCGGAGGGTATCGCACCGGGCGATTATACCTTCAGCTGGACGTGGCAAGCCCGGATAGGGGGGCAACCGGAATACTACCAGAACTGCGCACCGATCACGGTCACCGCCGGTAAGAAGAAGAAGAGGAATAAGCGCATGAACGCCATCGATCGACGAGCGTCGCTAGCGAAACGAGTCGACTTCCCCGAGCTCTTCATGGCCAATATGGGAGACGTTAGCGGAGGCTGCACTACGAGCGAGGCACAGCAGCAGCAGATCGCGATCGCGTACCCGAACCCGGGCGCCTCGGTCGAGAGGCCCGAGGGCGACAACCTCTTCAAGCAGCCCTGCGACGGGAATCCCCGAGCGAACCAGGCACAGGTGCCAAACAACGACGTCTTGCCTCCTACCAACAGCGCAACGTCCGCAGCGGGTGCCCCTGGGACCACGATCGCCGCATCTTCGATGACTTCTGCGTCTGCGGTTGTCACGACCTCTATTAGATCGTCAAGCGCGACGAGTACCGCCACGTCTGCGCCTGCCGCCGCACCATCGGCGGGAACGAGCGACGGGGCGGCGTGTATCGAGGGCCATCTCACGTGTCTGGACGACGGCGTGCATTTCGCTACTTGTACAGGCGGGCAGCTGACGCCCCCGCAGCCGATTGCGCCCGGCTTCAAGTGCCAGCCGGGATCCGGCGTCGGTCTTGATATCTCGCCGGCGTCGGGCTCATATTATTAATATAACCTGGACATTTCGCTAATATCTATGATCTGACGTGTTGAGCTTTTGAGCGTTCGGTGGGTGCTAAGACGAGGTCTACTATTGTAGATATGTAAAAAGTCGAGGAACGACGTACCTAGCTTCGTTCGGTTTGACTGAGATGGATAAGTCGAGGTAGGTTTTTTCTTCTTCTTTTTTTCCCTCGAGATATTCTACCGAATGCCCAGTCGTCAAGTTTTTATTTTACATGTCCACTAATGCATGAAGTAGCTCAAGCTTATTTTCGCATGCAGAAGTCTTGTATATATTGTAAACTGCTTGTATTAATTAGCCACTAAGTGCTGTTTCCCTGATGCCGCGATCCATCAATGATCAATAATAATGTCCGTATACTCAGGGAGTTATGTTCGTTGGTTTATTTGCTTATGGAACCACCCACCCCCTTCCCCATTCTCCTTCTCCCCCTTTTCTTGCCTCGCCCACTTAGAGGCCGTTGTGGCCTTTTGTATTCAACAAAGCTGCTTGTTCATTGCTTCGGCTCACATCTCGCTGCCAGCTGCTGTCTGGGTACGTACATACCTTCTATATCATAACCATTTTTCATCCGTGAAAGGTGCTCATAATTCCTATTTTGACACACTTGTTTGCCATTTCAGTTCTCAGTAGTTGGCCTCATTGAGATACACATTGTCTAGACTTGTTTCCACAGGATTTCTCTCTTTCCATGTTTTTGTTGTCTTATGTATCTAAATTCTGGCTTGCTCCCTCGTAAGAGGACTAAATACCTCTGCTCAGCGCTGAACACGCGCCCGAACGATGGGACACGAGATTGCAGTTTAACTTTTATGTGTGCCTACCAGTTTGAAGTGTGGGATATTAGGGCATGTGTTTGCTATCTAGATAGACTCATATTATATATGATCCTAGGGAGGCCCGGGACGCTTAAGTGATAAGAGTTGAAGTTGAGAATTTCTGTGAAGAGTATTAATATCATGTAGTTTATCCAATGCTACTCCATATGATACGTCTGGCTTCTCCTACATCACGCAAGATTCTACGGCTGGAGCCATGATAAAATGTTGAATTTCGCCGCAGCCACACACTATCTTCACCGAAAGTATTTTGGGTTGGGCCTTTACCCTCCGAATGCTCAGAGATTGCCGTCAGATTCTAATAGTTTTGTAATTTTTACAGAATCAGAAAAAGATAAAGCAGTCCCAACCGAAGTTCCTCACATCAACTCACGTGTGGATGCTGGGCTTAGAGGGGGCGACAAAAAGAAAAGAGCAGCTGATTGCATTACAACTCTTAGCAAACATCCATGATCATTCACTGACTCACGGCGTCCATGTGAATAACTCAGCCAGCAACGCCGGTTTTATGAATAGGACCGAATTTTCATGCGGGCACATCAATTTCATTTAGTACATCCACTCCAAAGTTCTACCAAGTCTTCACGATGTCTTCACGCACCGAAGAAGCAATCGAGGCGATTCAGCAATACGGAGCTGAGCTCGATGCCCACGCCGCAGAAGTCAGCATGCACGCGACAATACTTGAGCTTAAACGAGAGCAGTACGACGCCATGTTTACGCTCATTTTCCCAAAGACGACTGTAATTATCGAGATTCTGCGGTCCGAGCTGGAGTCTATGCAGAAAAAACTCGACATACTCAAAAGCTTATGCGAGAGTACGGCAGAAGATCAGGACCAGATGGCGACTACATCGACGGATCAGGCTACTTCCCCAAGGAAACCCGCCACGGCTGCTGAAGATCAGATTGCTTTCTCGTCAGAATTGCGCGAAGCTGTACCTGCGGTATCAAAGGTTCCGACACGTAGAAAGAGCAGTCCACTGATAAAATCAACGAGAAGACGTGAAAGGCGTCGGCAGGTACGAGGTTCTGAGTTTTGACCTAGGGGAGAAGAAGGGAGGAGCAGAGATGGAACGAAGAATAGCAGAGACGCCGGTAAAGCACACGGGCAAGACATGGTCACCCCTATACCTCATCTTCACCTAAACAAAACAATACAGCAGATATGACCTCGTTTTTCCTTGGTACGAGTGTCTCGCCTTTGGGTCGGCCTAGGATAGTCGGACAATTCCATGAGCATGAGGATATTCGTATAAACCTGAATACATGAGGCTGGTGTGAAGAGGCTGGATTGTGAAGTTAGAATGCTGCCCTGGTGATCATGTATACAAATTAGGGGGCAACTCATACTTGGCACGTGTTGAAGTCTATATATACCCCTTAGAGGCTTACGTACGCAACTTATAATAATACCCGGTGGATTTGTTATTGGACACATAGCTCACACGTTGCCTTGAGTGTTTGTGACTTCACCGGCAACATACGCCACCCCCTAGTCAGACATAAGTCCAACTGCCATCGACTTGCGGGGTCTCCGCACGCTATATCTAGACTCTAATTCGCCAAGACGGGAAATAAACCCTGTAGCAGAGATCACCGAGCCGGATTGGGAAACTTCCTATTTAGCCAATGAGCTTAAATAGACCCAACGGTAGTCAGGAAGAGATTGCCTAGCCCTGGAAAATGACAACTAGCCACCACTGTAATACGCTATATCTACTATGAATTAGTATTTATACCATGGCATTGGAAAGCTGTCTAGGCCTCCTATTTTCTATGGCTTGACGATCGCACAAGTGACAATTGGTATCGAAATGAAGACCTCGAATGTGTTCTCGGCGTTACTTCTAGCCGGTGTCTCGACGGCACAGACACCAGCAGGCTTCGAGCCAGCTGTTGAACAGAAGCTGGAGGTAACCTTTGGCACCAAGTCTGTCACAGAACCCGGCCTGGCATTGACAAAAGCGGAAACTACACGACAGCCAACCATTGGGTTGAGTGGTGAAGCTCCCGGAACATATCTTTGGATGATGATCGGTAAGTTATCCCTCACATGCAATATGACATAGCCCAGAAACGGCGGGGATGCTGACATTCATTGTAGACCTCGATGCGTACGCCATTAACCCTGAATACCTATCCGATCCGTAGGCCATCTTAGACTGACTCTGGAACTAGCTCTACAAATTTTGCGAATCCAGGAGCCGGCCAAGCCGCCACCTACCTGCACACGGTGATCCAAGACTTTAAGGCCAGCGGAACGGCCTCGGCGGACGGCGTCAACACTCTCACGTCGACGGCTACCGGTCCTGTCGCTTGGTTCAACCCGATGCCGCCGGCCGAGAACCCTCCCCACCCCCACCGCTACACGAACTTGCTGTGGGAGCAGCCGGACGGTTGGACCGTGCCGGCGGCGGCAAGTAGCATGCTCCAGCAACAGAAGGTGGGCTTTAAGGTGCCGGATTTCATCACCGCTGCTGGCCTGAGTGCGCCGATTGCTGCGAATTACTTTAATGTGTCGGGCTAGATGGGATGTGGTGCCGGGGAGGAAAACGTGTACATACGCTAGTTCTTAGTGACGGTATTGTAAAAGCATCAGTTATTCTCTATTAAAAGGTGACCAGGCTCAAATTCTCAATTATCTTCATACCGTATTCGCTCTTTCGATCAGTTACCTTTTTTTATATTTATTATCTATACGTAAGCTACTGTTAGTTATACTATAGAAAATATACTAAAACCCCTAATAAGCGCTAAATTAACGCGTGAAAATTAAAACACTAAAGGCCTAAACTGGTAATAATTTTATTACCTTTTTATATTAGAACTTTTTATACTGTTATATTTATTTATAATATTTAACCTTTAATATATAGCTATATTAATACTAAATATTCCCGCTATAATTAACTTTTACTAATAAAAACGGGTTAAATTTTTTAATATAGTACCCCCTTTAAAAATAAACCTAATAGCCGAAAAAGAACCCGTTATACCGAATATTAAATCCTTATTATAAAATATTATTAATAAATAATATATTAAAGTAAAAAACAATATTAAAATTTAAAAAAACGTTATTATAAAGCTTGTAGTAATTTTAAATAACTTCGTAAAATCTTTTAAAGAAAACAGCTAATTTAAATATTAAAAAATAGTTAGGGAATATATTAAGGCCCTAAAATAATACCTTAATATTTTAGTTTATATATAATTAAAAGGTAACTTTATAGTATTATTATATCCTATAAATACCTAAATTAAAATAAAAATAATAAGGCTAAAACCCTATTTAATTAACTTAATATTATATATTAACGTAATTAAATAAAGTATTAAAATAGCACCTAAATTAGCTATAAAAATACTAATAATAACCCTATCGATAGCTTTTAATAAAGCCTTAATAATATAAATAAATAAACGTAAAACTATAATAAAAAAACTAAATACCCGTATTCTAATATAGCTATTTAAAAAGTAATTTAATATTAAACTACCCCTATATATTATTTATATAGTTTTAATAAAAATATTAAAGCTTTTATCGAAAGCTATTAAAAATATATAACCCATAAATATAGAATAAATAGTTAAAATAATAAATTTAAATACTTAAAACTAGCTATTAAAAAAATAAAACCATAATATAAAATACTTTATACGTTATAGCTATAAAAACTTTAAAGAAATAGTTAATATATATAATGCTTAAAATATTAACTAATATAATAAATTTTACTATTAAAAATATATATAATTATTAATAAAAAAATAGTAATTAAAAAGGTTAAATTATAAGCCGGGTTAATCCCTATAAATATATATATTTTCTAAAACGGAATAAACCCTATTATTAAAAAAGCTACTTAAATAATAGTCTTTAAAAAAACGTTAAACGATTTAAGCTATTTTTAATTAATAACTTTTTAAAAAAAATAAAAAAATAAACCTATATTACCCGCTATAACTTAAAATATTAAAGCTATTATATTATAAAATATTACGGTAAAAAAGCGTTATATAAAAATTATAGTAAATACTTAAATTAATATAAACCTTTAATATAGAATATATATAATTAACCGGTTAAGTATATTAATTATTATAAGCCTTACTTTATAAATTATAAAAACTACCTATATAAGCTTTAAAAAATTAACGGATAAATAATATTTTTTAATTAAATTAAGCTAAAAGTAATTAAAAAAACCGGTAATTAAAAATATATAGTAAAAAACTTCCCTATAAAAGCTATAAGGTTAATATTATTATTAAATAAAAACCCCTTAAAGCGAATTAAATAATAAGGCATTATTAATAAAAAGAAAGCTTTATTAATACTTATAAAAAAAGTTTAAAACGAATTAATTACGGTTATTATATTTAATATTAAAACGACTATTATAAAAAAAAATAAAGAAATTAATTAAAGGAATAATTATTATTACCCCGATATTAATATTAATTATAAATACCTACTATAGTATTTTTTAATTTAAAGCTAAAAAAGTACGCCTATTGGGAATTATTAAAAAAGCTAAAATAAAGTTTATAATTAAATAAATAAAAGGAAAATAATAGGACGTAAATTTATTAAACCGTATAAACTTATAGCTTATAGATAAAAAATAAATATACTATAAATCCCCGAAACTTAAAATAACTAATATAATAGTATATAATATTAATAAAAATCTAAATATTTATAAAATATTCCTAAAATAATACTAAAACGAAAAAATAGATATTATAATAATTACCGAACTATAAATATTAAGATATATTAATAATACTATAGCGGAATATTTAAGATATAATAAATACCCCTTAATAAATACCTAAAATATAAAAAAAAAGAATAAACCTAAAGTTATAATATATATTAAAATAGGCTTTAAATTATTAATTAAATATCGGTAAAAAATATACTATAGGAATTTAATATAGTTTAATATTAATAGCTATTTATATTTAAATTATTATAAATAACCGGATATAAAAATAATATTTAATTACTTTACGGCTTTTAAACCTTTAAAAAACTACCTAATAGTAGGAAACGCTAACATATATTATTTAAAATAAAAACTAGAAATAAATATAAGGTACGGTAGAAAAAGATTAGTAAATTAATTTATTAAATTTAGTATATATTTTATAAAATAACCAGATATAGTAATATATAAAAATAGTTACGTATTAAATTTACTTTTTTTAATATATTTTTTATTAAAAATTAAATAGCGAAAAAGCTAAAATGCGGTTTAGATTATTTACCGCTAAAAATTATATTTTAAGATAAAGGAACCGAACCTTTTTTAAAGCGAATTAAAAATTAAAAAATATTAAAGGATAAATTAAACTATTTTATAAATTTAATAAAAGCTTAAACCTATAGTTTATTAAAGGTTAAAAAAATAAATATAATAAAAGAAATTAACTATACGGTAAAATTTCTATCGGAATTAATAAAAAATTATATTAAAGCCGTAAAAAAAGCTTATAATATGATGTATATGCATGTGGGTATGTATGTAACCGTATTTAATTAAGGAAGGAAGAAAGGAACTCTTTCCTAATTTAATTAATTAAGTATTAAATATATAGTGGCTGCTTAGCTATATATTGCTATAGTAGGTATGTATATGTAGTTTATACGTATTATTTTAAGTAATATATATTAAATTATTACGGGAGGAAAAAACTGTTATTGCTTTTAGTAATTTTTTATTCGCTTTTATATAGTCGACCTTTTTTTTTTAGGTATATTACTTTTTCGGGGATAATTTGGTTTTCGAGATTTTTTAAATTATAGTATAATTATAGGTTGATTTTTTTTTCCTAGTATTTATTGATGAGTTTTTTTAATTTTTTATACTTTTTTTTTAATTATTATATATTATTATAATATGGCTATTTTTTCTATTTTATAAAATAG
>JAJJKD010000112.1:0-139402 GCA_022376535.1 Xylariaceae sp. FL0662B
ACACGAGATCCAATTGCAACGAGGTGGCGAGAAGGGCAAGGAGGGCCCAAGATACCGATGTGGTCATGCGGACCAAGATGTCGAAACCAACTTAAACAAGTTCCGGGATATGCGTGATGGAAAATACGAACCTCGTACGGCATTTTTACGTATGAAGCAGGATATTGAAAGCGGAAATCCCCAGATGTGGGATTTTTCAGCGTACCGTATTCCAGAGAACCAAACACCACACTATCGGACAAAAGACCAGTGGAAGATCTATCCAACGTACGACTTTGCGCATTGCCTCTGCGATAGCTTTGAAGGGATTACCCATAGCCTTTGCACGACAGAGTTCATGCTCTCCCGTGAGAGTTACGAATGGCTCAATCGTACTTTAGGTGTCTATGAGCCGATGCAACGAGAATACGGTAGGAAATAATCCCGTTCTGTTTCGAACAAGGCTAATAGATAATAAAGGCCGTTTAAACATCACCGGTACTATCATGAGCAAACGTGGCCTTACGCAACTTGTTCACAATAAAATTGTCAAAGATTGGGACGACCCTCGCCTTTTTACTTTATTGGGTCTCCGTCGACGAGGTGTACCGCCAGATGCGATTCTCTCCTTCGTCCAGGAACTTGGAGTGACAACAGCGGGAAGCGTGATATCAACCACCCGACTGGACCAATCAATCCGCCGGTATCTCGAAGTGTTGGTTCCTCGCCTCATGCTGGTCCTGGATCCCGTTGCCGTCGTGATAGAGGATATAGGTGAACTCGAAGGACAAATGCTGGATATCCCCTTCCATCCAAAAGAACCTATGATGGGCAATCACCAAGTAAAGCTTACCAAGACGATCTACGTTGATCGTTCGGATTTTCAGGAAACGGATGATCCAAAGTTTTTCCGACTTGCACCAGGCAAGACGGTTGGGCTTTATAAAGTCCCCTTCCCGGTCAAGGTTACAGGGTTCTCAAAGGACTTTACCACAAACCTAGTCAACGAGGTCCGCGTTGTTTTCTGCAAGGACGGTGTGAAGCCGAGGACCTATATTCAATGGGTTCCAGAGTCTTCGCAAGCCATAGAGGTCCGGATTTACCACCCGCTTTTCCGGTCCGATAATCCCAATGCTGTCGAGGGTGGTTTTATGAAAGATGTCAATTTCGACAGCGAGACTGTGTTTGCATCGGCTCTCGTAGAATCCGGGTTCGAACAAGTGCGTCAACGAGCTCCATGGCCTGAATCGGCCGGTGAAGGTTCAGGACATACCGTCGGGCCAGAGAGTGTAAGGTTCCAGGCCATGAGGGTAGCTTATTTCGTAAGTGGAGTTGCTGTTCTTGTGATCCGATCACCAGGTCTTGTTGCTCCGCTACTAACGACAATAATCTAGGCCATGGACTCAGACAGCACATCCGACCGTGTTGTCTTGAATCGCATTGTATCACTGAAGGAGGACCCTAATAAATAGGACTGACAGGAAATACTTTGCGTTGCAATCGGGGTCCTCCCCAAGGCTTTATAGGTAGTATCAGGCCCTTGGGCTTATGCATGTCATGATCTCAGAATGAATATTTTCATCAAAAGGCGGCAGCTGGGCCAGCGCTACAATGTACCGCAGTTCTCAGGACTGTTAACAAAACCACTACGTGTTGTGTTAGACTCTAGCCCCATAAGTGTCCAGGTATCCCGTAACATTATTGCGCGGCTGATAAGGGATACATTGCAGGCGTTGGGCAGGCTACTTTCCTTATACCAGCTTAAGGGGAAGATGGGGGAGATGGGGAGGAAGTGAGGGAATGAGGATGAAAGGGGAATGGGAGAGGGGAGGTGGTGGTTGTAGGGGTGATGGTGTTGCCTAGGGGGGTAAGAGGAGGAACGGAGGATCTGTGGGGGTTTTCGTTGGATGGATGATAGGTAATGACACTTGGAGGCTAGGTCTTGGGAGACGAGTATGTAGGTGCTTAATGTATACGACGGGTCGGGAATACCTACCCCGTCTATACGATCGAGGCCGTTGCGATCACGATAATTACGAATACAACGACCTTGCATTGGTGTCTCCGCTAGCAAACTCCGGTTCGATTGGCTCAGCGCTCTCTCGCACTCGACGGCGTCTTTAAGGGTCTATCCATTTTATATCTTTCCTCTAGTTGCCGAGGCAATCCAACCTCCTGTCAGACCTCATGAGAAAATCAAGCTCGTTGGAGATAGCCGGATAAGGAAGATCGCGTGGTGGGAGAGAAAAGGGGTAACTTTTTACATATATACCTCAGCAGCTGAATGGAGCCCGACCTCCAGACAGTCCAAGTTCCGCCATTAACGTCGTGTCAGGAATAAGCTATAATGCCCTAGATTAAGTGAATCTACTACTCTACTAGGGAATAATGACGTTGTACTACACTCGATGCTGCTCCTCTGTTTCTCATGCCTAATAGAGAGAAACCAATGTAGTGAAGGTAAACTGTCGCAGTGAATACGCATATAAAGCGTTACTGCTAGCTTAGCAATAGCAGCGTCGCTTTTTCGATATAAACCTTCAGGCAAAAATAAATATCCCGAAATGTTTCAACCTATTCGGCATTGTGGATTTGCCTGCGAGGACTTGAATACGTATGCTATCTTACCATCTTCGATCTACTCGGTATCCCCCAAGATTAGTTAAACTACTATGACGCTCCGGTGATGCTTGGATAATAGTCATCATATATTCTAATAGCAAGAAGTTATCTCTATCTAAGAAATGATATTTAGGAGGCGACTTAACATCGTCAGATATCACTCTTGTAGACCGTAGGGGTGGAATCATCGCTTATGGAGCTGATGACCAAGTGTGAACATGTGTAGAGCAGGCAACGGAAAGATCCTTGTAAGTAGCACATATCCACAATTATGATAGCAGTCAAGTAAGCTAATCGACATTGCCCGTTGACCTACTCGGTGCGTAGGTGCAAAAACGGGTCGAAGAATGGGAGGAAAGCATAGATATTGCGTTTTCCTACCATGACACTCGTTGACTAGACTGAGTAGCTAACTGTGGGTCGTATAGGTTCCTAGCCTATTAACTAGAATTGACCTTAATCGGCCACATGTTTACACTTGCACCTCGAGCAGCGCAAGAGAAAGTTTGGCCCAGAATGAGTTCGGTACTGCTCAATATAACATCGGAATTCAGCCGAACAGTTGACGTTACGACATTGCTGAGTCTGACGTAGGTTATTGAGGCATTGATTGATGTTAGTGCGGATGCTGCAGGCCTTTTCGAGCTCGCTTTCTAATTGTTCACTGAGAGCATCTCCATCCCGCACGGCATTGTCTTTCATCCTGCTAACCGTGTGTAGTTCGGCCTTGCCTTGAAGTACTTCAACCTCCATCGCTTCGAGTTTCCTGGAGCAGTTTTGAAGTAGGCCCATGGCAAAGGTACTTGGTAAGTCCAATTTGACGAACCTCTCCGCTGCCACCAGCTCCGCCATGTGCTCGGCTGTCAGAGATGCGGCCATTTCGTAGAATGACTTATCACCGGTGGATTCTAGCGCCTGTTCTAGGACACTAATGAACACCTCTTGTGACCAATCAGTCTGCATTATTTGGCAGATCCTCGAACTCGCCAGCCCGCAGAGAGCAGTGACAGCGTAATAGTCTCCAATGGCGTTCACGCGCACATGGGAAAGCAAGCGCTCCAACATGTTCTGCCGCTCTGAATACGGGTCGAGTGCCTCGGTGTCTTCCGTATGGGTTGGTGAGGCGTCATCTACATGGTAGTTAACACACTGTGTCATTTTGTAAGGACTGGAGAACAGACCGTCATTATCGGCGATAGCCAAACCCTCGACATTCAACTGCTCATCTTGAGTCCTCGGTGCCTCGGGTGACCTCACTTCATACTTCCCAGTGTACAGAAAATCTATCAGTCGCTTGCATGTGGCGATGTCAAAATTTATATTGACAACATTCGTTTTCGCTTCCTGTGTTTCGGCTAAGTAAACGATTCGAGCTCTGGCTAAGGAGGTCATCTACAACTTACCTCGAAGTCCCCACGAAGGGCTGCGGTGAGGACCGGGGATTGTGGACAAATTATCGCTTTGTGGACTTTGAACTCTTGTCCCTCACAGGCCAGTGTCAGGTCGCTGTAGTCCTCCGAACCGAGTAGACTGGCTGCGAAAGAAGGAGTAGTAGCAGTAGGTGTAGCAGCCATTTTGATATAAATGAATAAAGTGAAATCCGATTAACCCAAAGTAAGTCAGGTCTGCATTCCCTTCCTACCTAACAAGAACAACATCGAGCACTGGAGGCAACTTATAACTAGGTAATCGTTCATCTTGACACTCTTGTACCCCGCTCATGACGGCGATGATGACGATACTCTTGCGATGCTCGATCTATTTCAAGAACAGAACACCGTAACCGGCTCTGGAAAGTTTGCGCCATGGAAAGTCACTGAATCCATACCTATGTTTCCAAGTTACCAAACCCTGTGTTTGGTCCTCACAACATGAATGGAAACGTCAACATCAACGTCAACATCAGCCTCTAGCACGTCTTTGGAACTACAGTGGAAGATATGGAAGGACACGGACAGGCCAGCGGTGATGACATTCCTCAGTAATTTGCTGACATTCATGATGGGCGTCACGGGATTCTACGAGTATATATGACAGATTGAGGATGTTGAAGCCCGCCTGTAGCGCAACTCGGCGGGAGGCACTAATGTGTTCGTTAGGAACTCAATGATGTTCTGGTGAGAAACTCCGAAGTAGCCGGCAGCGGCCATGTATGTACGTTTCCGGTATTGCTACTGCCAGGTCCCGCGGGGAGAAGTATTAAGCAACACAGAAGCAGACAACGTATACATAGGCAGGCAACGAGTTACTCCGCACCGCCGTAGTTAAAGGATGTTTGGCATTGGAAAATAAGGTTTCAATGATACACAGATCAATCACTCGAGGACGCCAGGGAAACCCCGAAAATGACCATATGTAATGGATGCGTAAGTGATGCGGAGGGGACTGACAGGTACTTATGTGCGTGGCGGCGAAGGCTGGAAGCTGAACACACAACTAGAAGTAGACATCGCTCTAGCCCGCCCGTTTAGCAATTAATGCCTCTGGTTCGTGAACTGAAAATGGTGTTGTCGCTGGACACAATACAAAGCAGCTCCTTTACTCCTTTTCTTTTCTTCAATCAAATCATACATGTGTACGTACGAAGTATTGGTATATCGAAGAAATAACAGGTGGATCAGCCTATATTACATAGTACTTATTATTATATGTACGTAGCGTTTTGTTGGCTCGTCCGCTAAACTGTTTCAAGCTAGAGGCCTCCCGGGAATCGACTTAGGATTGACCGCTATCACCCAATAGACGACTGTTTTGGGGTTAAGTCGATCTTCTTGGCCGGGCTCCCTCATCTCAACTGGTGGGAAACGGGGCAGACCGGGGCAGACCGGGGCAGACGGGGGAAGAGTCCGTTTTGTCGGTGACAAGCTCTCCACAGAAGCACTCTGGCACTCTTCTCGAATATCCATTCGTTCTCCACCGTCCTCGGTGACGACTGACGAGACTGACTGACGATGCTCATCGTTCGACCATGACCACCCCCAGCTGAACATCGTGCCCCTAAAATAGAACTGATGCCAAACCTGTAGCAACATGGCAATTGTTGAATCAATTCCCAGTTCAAACTTGAACCTATATATCATCTTGGCAGCTTGGCTATTAGTTATGTATTAGCATTAGATTGCAATCCAGTCCGATACATAATAGAAAACTGCCTGTTCTGTAAAGCCCCGGTCGACGAGCATCGATCGGCTTACTGGGATTACCTAGCTGTCCACTTGTTAGGGTAAAACGCCATCTGCCGCATGTATGTACATACATATAAATGTGTTAATCATGGTGTCGTGGCACCGAACGAATCACACTCTTAAGATAACTTAAGTCCCTTTAGACCTGCATAGGTTATTAATACTACATACGTACCATACCTACACTCAGCTCACCCCCGGACGTCCGATCCCTCTCAACAATACCCGTCTTGTCCAGCCCGTCCTCTTTCCTAATCCCCTCACTCCTCTCTGTTCTCTTGTCCATCTAAGACTACGTCTTAAGTCTCATATTAGAAACTCAATTGCTCAAATCATCAACCGTTGCTTTTTTGCTATCCAACTCGCTATTTGGGTTTCCTAGTCTTGGCTATAGCTCCTTTGAACCATCATCACATAGCTCCTAGCTTTCTTACCGCCTATCACAGAGCTCCAATGGCCGGACCCCGCTTGACAGCTCCCATCTCGAAGCTTGCCCGCTCCATCAGCACCACAACCCCGGCTGCTGTCCCCAAATCCACCACACTGCTCACCAGCTCCAAGGCCTCCGCGCCCCTCTCGAGGAAATATGCAGACCTTCTCAAGGAGAGGAACATAGATCCTGATGTAAGTCCAGCTCCCTACCTCCCTCCCGAGCTTGCCGCAAGCCACCCGGTGACTTACACCTCTGCGCAACCCAGCAACCTCGGAACCTCTACACGCGCTCGTCGAACCGGCCGCACCCGCCGCCCCGCACGATGCGCCTGATGCAGACCTTCGCCTCGAGCGCCGCGCAGTCCGGCCCGGCTGCCGACGCCAGCACCCTGGACAACATCGTGTTCCCGGGGTCGGCGGCGCTCGAGGACGCGACGGACGACCCGTTCGCGCACCTGCGTGTGCCGCTTCTGCCGGACAACTTTGCCGCGCACAACGCGCCCGAGGCCGCCGACGGCCCGCTGGCCGGGGCCCAGATCAGCATCGTCGCCGCGAACCCGGACGTCGTGTCGCCCGCGCCGCTGACCGAGGTCGAGGGCATGGGCGTCGACGGCGTCGAGCTCAAGTTCGTCCACGAGGACGAGGCGGGTGCCCGCGAGCAGCAGGAGGGCATGTTGACGGATATCTGGAAGGGGCTCGTCGACGACGTAATAGGTAGTGGGAATAAGGGCGGTGTTGCTCTCTGACACATCGATGCGGTTGTCACCACCGGGTAGTGAAAAAGGGGAGGGGAAGGAATGGAAAGGAACGGTAGATATGGGAGGGAATGTTCAAGGCATGATTCGAGCTCTGTAGGGCTGCGGTTGTGGAAGTGCTCCGGACCGGTTGACCGTATGATCTTTTTAATGGGGGCTTTTTGTGTTAGTTATGATCCGACATCTCTTGTTGCTTTGCGCCGAACATATCGGGGGAAAGAAAAAGACGAAGGAAAAAAAAAATCCTATGAATATATCGAAACACTGATCATGTTCGCAAATACAAGTCAAATGGATTTGAAGTGGTGCTATCAGATCACCGAATGGGAAAAGGCGTACAGCATACCTATCGGTGTATTGGTGATACAAACTCACTGAGGACCTAGCCAATGCATGATCCGTCGTCTTACCAGGTATCACGTTATGAACACTGCAGCAGGCAAACCTGATTTAATAGTCAAACCTAATTGTCATGATCTTGAAACCTCAACGGGATGGCGGCAGAACATAGAGGGCGGACTTACTGTTCCTCACATACTTATCAATAAGTGAACGAGTTCTCTCATGTGTACAGGATTGCCGTTGTTGGCTGGAAGCTATGAAATATATTCGAGATCGACTTTTTGTATCTCTATATCTACCCATGTAACCCACTGTTGCCAGATACGCATTAGCGGTATCTTGCTACACGTTATGCAGATAGCTGGGCTCAAAGCTGTGTACTAACTAGTCGAAACGCTTCACTGTTTCCGTGTTAGATATGCTGCGGAAACATTTACACGAAAAACAATCCTATTCCGAAGTTAAATAGGTTAAGTAGGTTAGGCGCCCCCATCTTCGCTATCGCCCAGCCGCAACCAGCCGCTTGGTGACCTCGCCCTGTCCCCTTCTCGCGATCAAACGCCTATTCGCCACGCGCATACTCGACTACATCGCCATCGGCAAGCGCCGACCCCACCACGTAGATGAATGTTGGCCGTCTTGGACATTTTGCTGCCCGTCCGCGGGAGTCAGTCAGTCAGTCAGTTAGTCAGTCCGCAGTACTCAAGGGCCTTGTTTAGTAGGCATTCTGGAGGAGAAAAAGGAAGAGCCAGGGATAGAGTTGCTTGATCACTTGCCTACATGTTAAGGTCCAGCCGCGGCCGTATTCGTCTTCGAAATCTAAGTTGTCGAAGCCGCGCGCGGAACCGTGTGATGTCCTGAGGAGCAAGACAAAACCCCTAAGACGTGGCGGTGAAACTTGAGCGTTGAGTTGCTTGGTAGTCAGAAGAAGATCTTTGGGTTGGTAGAGGAGGAAATCTGATGGGTACGCCGTTCCGAATCGTAAACTTGAAGTTCTCTTTGGTGTGTCCCTCTGGTGGATTTTTCTGTGGCAGAAATAGGTCGGTAGAGGCTATTTCAGTTAGCGACAGGAGATTAGAGGCGTTCACAAGTATAGGTATATCTCCGGATAGAAAGTCTTGCAGAGCTCAACTAAAGTGGAGGGAGACTTATAGAATTACATACTAACCCTGGGCGTTGTTAGTCATGGTATTGAGCTTCGTTCTACCTCTTCGATACTCGGACGACACACATGAACCGAAAACTAGAAAGGTCGGGCTAGTCCATCAACAGGATGTGGACATAACCAATATCGGGCAGCGAACCAAGAGCTTCCTTCGCCTTATCGAATTTTCGTACAATCCCGAAGACAATTGCTTTAGCAAAGTCATGGTGGGGAGGGTGTCTGGGCCTCTGCCCGAGGACGCGCCAGTGATCAGAATAACCTTGTCACCCACGGCTCCGAGGGGACTTTCGTCTCTTATACTTACAAACCTGTTGCGTAGGCGTCTCCTAAGCCGTTGAGGTTCTGTCATTTGCTACGCTCAGAATAACGAACAGCGAGTGAGCTGGAAAGGAGCTCATGACAGCATTTCCATCTCGAGAGCTAGTCGCAAAGGTTATGCTCTTGCCGAGTTTTCTGGTTGTCGTTCTCTAGACATCTAGACGAAGACTAGTTTTGCATCGATCTCAGATGACCCAAGAAAGCAACCAGCTCTAGCACACATTTTCTGCAGAGTACAGGGATACAGCAGCATTCATAAAGGCCACTTCGTCTACATTGACGTCAAAGTACGCGGGATATTAGGTAACAAACCAGAAACTCATTACAGGATTTGCACTTCTACGGGTTTTGTAACTAGTTGGAAGTGGAGGGAGCACGATTCTATATATCCTCAGGTATCAGCAATCATCAAGTTATATCCTTTTATTCGTGACTAGCCTTTGCAAAAATTGGTGGATCAGGGGAAGCAATGACTGTATGTATGCCTCTGATTTTCAACGACGCTGTCATTACTGGGTACAAATATCGCATGAAGTCTCCATACAATATGTTCAAGTACTCTCTTTTACTCGCTCAGCCAGCATCAGCATCCCAAGCTCGCACATCATCCTCTTCACAGCTGAGGACGGTTGCCGCTTCAAGTACAATGTGACTAGACCAGAATGAGGCGATATCGAGCTTAAGACTAAATGTACGTAGTTGTCTAGTCAGACGATATTCCGGTCGGCACAATCCCAGAAGCATATACACAGAGTCTAGCATAAACAATGCATAGTCCCAATAGGGGTTGCTACCCGATAGAAAGTCATTACGATAAAGAAAACGTGCTAGGTCACAGTCTTGAATATTGGAACGGACATTATTATAGGCCTTCCTACTCATATATATATGACATGATAATACTCATATCCACGAGGATGAATTATATGATATGTTGAGTGAGAGAGCACCATTATAAGAGACTGGGCCACAGATTTCCTTGTGGGTCTAAATCTAGAGATGTTGAAACTAATCTAGACGCCGAGAGTACATAGACATTCTAGAATCATAGAAGACTAGATATTTCATCATACTTCCCACGTGGTTCCCTTGACTGAGGGTACGGATATATGTTCTAGGCAAGTTTAACAATATTGGTGGTGTAAGCGTCAACCCTAGACCCCGTCCGCCGAAGTATGCTTGCGTGGGATTCAATGGCCGTAGAGTCGGAAGAGTTCGTCATAGATGAATGATGTGCAGTGTTATCATGTTTCGAAGTCCAAACGATAGAAATGAGGCTTTTCTAGTTACGTGACTCTGCATATGCTAGTGCCCTTTCACCCAACGGGTATGCATAACTTGGACAGTGACAAGTCTCATGACGAGGCCAATCCCGGTGGCCATCCCCTTACACACACCTTTAGTTGAAGCCCCTGCTATAATGCAGACACTCGAGATCATCTGTGTATGCTACATTATTACTAAGGTGCTTACCAAGACGTCGATCTCTTTTTCCGCGGATCTAAAGAGTAGCCAAGTGTTAATATCCGCATGTATACTAGGAGTTCAGTCAGCCCCTTACTACTAAAATATGTCATGCAATCATTGCATTGCAATCCACGCCCTCAAGTAGCCTCGCACGCCTCCTTGATACGTCCAAATCTAGAGCTAAACGTTATTCCCGTCCTCACCATCCCGAGACCAACTATTACCATCACGGTTATAAGCCCAGTAGGCGGTAGAGCGGAGACCAGATCCCACACAAAAAAGAGGGCGAGAAGCCTTCGACAGACCTTACGATTAGTGACTTGTCAACGCATACCCCGTCGAAGACGGGGAGTTACTAAGCAGTCGATACTTCTCCCCTTGCCATATGAACATCTATTTCTATCTATAGGTATGTATACTGTATAACGACAATGTATACCTACCTAAAGCAGACTCGTGTCTTTGTGAACGTTGAATACTAGGATCAAGTTTGCGAACCCGTCCACTCGCTTCATCCCTGGTGACGCCTCTTTTGGAGAGGGTTGATTGGTCGGTGTCATTTTATTGGTCCCTATAGTGATTAGGTATGCTCTCTGCTCTAGACCCGTCCAATCGTAAAAGAACATCCATTAACCAATCCCCTGCGAGCTTCGGCTTATGTGCAGATGCGAAGCAACGTCAAGCCCCTGGTATGTGGTGGGAAAGGGCTATTCTGGGTCGCACACTTGCGTCCTCCTATTGCCGAAAGGGGGGTACCTTAGTATTCAGAATAGGTCGACACGGTTTTGGACTGACTATCTAATATGAGACTGTCAGAAGCTAAGCTATCATATAAGATGGAGGGATGGCAAGGTGAACTTGGACACCTACTCCAGTCTGCTCACTCACCACTGATTCCACTCAGTAGCTACCAACCGACATGGCACCTCAACTAGACGGCGTCCTTTCAAGCCCCTTCCTGGTCCCCATCCTGGCAGGTCTGTTCGCCCTAGGCATCCTGTACTCCTACATCTCGACATGGTACCGGCTGCGACACATCGACGGGCCGTGGCTGGCGGGATGGACGTACCTCTGGATGCTGCGGGTGACGCTGACGGGGGAGCAGTCGGCGCGGTACCGGGCGGTGAACCAGAAGTACGGCCCTCTGGTGCGCATTGGGCCGAACGACGTGATCACGGACGACCCGGTGACGACGTTCCGGATGGGGGCGGCGCGGTCCCCCTATGGCCGCTCGTCTTGGTACGACGCCATGCGCATGGACCCCTACCATCCCTCGCTCTTCTGCCTCCAGGACACCGCCGCCCACGACCGCCTCAAGGCCCGCCTCGCCTTCGGCTACGGCGGCCGCGAGAACCCCGACGTCGAGCGCGACGTCGATGTCCAGCTCGAGGCCTTCCTCGCGCTCATTCGCCGCAAGTACCTCTCCACTGACGACGTCCTTCGGCCCATGGACTTCGCTATCCGCGTTAACTTCTTCACCCTCGATGCTATTACCAAGATCGCGGTAAGTCGCCCCCCCTTCTCTCTCCCCCCAAACCCCGCCCGCTTTTCTCCTATTTTCTAGTCACAAGATGGTTCTCCGCCGTCGCCTCCCTAGGCGCCCATCGGAGGGAGGTTCCGAGTACGAGGATGTTTATCTCCTTCATTACACCTATTTTACAACCAGAACGTGCAGCTGCTGATGCCCATTGCTTACATACAAATATAGTACGGCAAGGCGTTCGGCTTCCTGGAGTCGGATTCGGACGTACATGGCTACATCGAGTCCTCGAAGCAGCACGTCCCCATGCTCGTGGTGCTAGGAGATGTCCCCTGGCTATCTCGACTCTTCTTCAACCCATACGTGCTCCGGTTCCTCGGACCAAAGACGACGGATAAGAGGGGTATGGGCAAGATGATGGCGTAAGTCGGAGCGTACCTATCTATTTCTTACCTACCTACCCACTACATCCACAAAAAAAAAAAAAAAAAAAAAAAAAAAATAGTGGTTTATACCTGCATCTCACACCTCTCTACACAGGGTAGCGCAGCAAGTAGCCGGCGAGCGCTTCGGGCCCGACGCCAAAGACCGAAAAGACATGCTAGTGAGTTCCGATGCCGGCTTCTTTCCCCCTTCAGCTCTACCAAACCAACCCTTATGTTAACCACCTACCTCCCAGGGCTCGTTCGTCCGTCACGGCCTCACGCGACGCGAATGCGAGTCTGAGATCCTGTTCCAGCTGATCGCCGGCTCCGACACGACAGCGACGGCGATCCGCGGCACCATGGTGAACGTGCTCGCGTCGCCGCTCGTCTACGTCCGCCTGCGGAAGGAGGTCGACGACGCCGTGGCCGCGGGCCGCGTCTCGAGTCCCATCCAGGTGGATGAGGCGAGACAGTTGGAGTACTTGCAGGTAGGTATTCATTCTCTCTCCCCACCCCCTTTTCTCCTCACCCCTCTGGTTCTTTTTACCAGTTCCCCCTTACAAAGCTAACGCACGCATCCCCCCGTCCAGGCCGTCATATACGAGGGTCTGCGGATGAACCCGCCGTTCACTGGCCTCGTGATGAAGAAGGTGCCGCCGGGGGGCGACACGATCCTGGGCAAGCACGTGCCGGCGGGCGCCCGGGTGGCGCACAACTTCCTGTCGACGCAGCGGTCCGTCGCGGTTTTCGGGCCCGACGCCGAGCTCTTCCGCCCGGAGCGCTGGCTCGGCATCGATGAGGGGAGGCGCCGCGACATGGCCCAGACCGTCGAGCTCGTCTTCGGCTACGGCCGCTGGGGCTGCAGCGGCAAGAGCGTCGCGTTCATGGAGCTCAATAAGGTCTACTTCGAGGTGAGTTGGTCGGTTCTGCTTTTTCTTCTTTTCTTCCTTCTTGTCTTTTTGGGCTTGCAAACATGATATTTATTCGGAACTGACGCGGTGCTCTCTAGCTGTTCCGATATTTCGATTTCGTGTTGATGAACCCCAGGAAGCCAATGGCCCATGTCGTCAACACCAACATGTTTTTCCAGAGTGGTATGTGGGTGAAGGTCACCGAGAGGCAAGCATTATAACTCGGCACTGCTAGTATGACTTGGACCGTTCTTAAGCTATGTCTACCCTTAAATTCATAGGGGGGTTAGGAGTTGTTCAAATATGCCCGAAGCGGAATAACACAGAGGCGTGGGAACACTTGCTGTAGTATGCCAGATACACATTATATATGATAGTTTATATTGAGAAATCGAAAGCGACTTAAGGTGTGTACTAGATTTCGAGTCTTCGCTGTCTCTTTGAAATGACTTAGCGCTCACAAGTGTTGCATGAAGTCTAAAGACGGAACGATACGGTTTATCATTTTAACTTTATATTTGACATCGAATCTGCTGTTGGAAAACCCGCGACTATAAACGGCTCTAGAAAGAATGGAGCAAACAAATAGTAACTGATTTATGTGCTCGGAAACAAGGATTTCTATATTGGCATCTACGAGCTTCGACAACTCGCTTGTTAAACAAGGCTCATTTGGCGTCGCACTCGGCGTATATTGGACTGGCGCCAGCCTCATTTTGCGTATTCATCGCTCTGTGGCTTCTAGGACAGTCGAGATCGCCTCGGCTCGTAAGGCAGATTCTTAAGTCATGCGTGAGTAGTTATAGCGTTGTCTAAGCCTAAATCACGCAAAGGGAAAACGGCTGAACTGAACAAAACTTCATCCCAATGATCAGTAATTTATCTACCGTTTGTATCATGATATGTCTATACCTACTAGGAAGGGTATCTTTCTCGACCGACCCATCCGCCCTAACCCCAAGTCCAGTATTGACCGAGTCTAGTCATGCTCGCTCCTATTGTGGGAACAATTCTTTTAGATTTGATAATATGTACGACACGCACTTGCAATCCTCGACTGCTTGGCTTGAATGTTGCTCATGATTCGCGTGTTGTCGTGGTGTTTAGGTTCTTCTTGCGTCGACCTTCTAACTGCGCCTGATGAAGTGTTTTCATCACAAATTCATAAGTCATCATTGTTACCGTTGCCGCCGGTACGGCTCGCATCATGTTGACTCCCATACCCGCATAAAATGCCCTCCAGCCTTCTTCTCGAAGAATAGTCCGAAAAGTCATCAAAACGCCTCTATACTTGGGCTCCGGGTTCGAGTTTCTTGCTCCATTTGACGTTTGGGTTCGGTTGCCAGGCGTATGCTCGGAGACGTCAAATCCTTGCAGATACTCATTTCCAGGCGCTGGCCGTCTCTGCGTTTGTAGCCTCGTGCGAATCACCTCGTGCGGATATGTGGCTGAACTGGCAAGGACTTTCGACATTATCGAAGCAGAGAGTACGCCGAGCCAGTGGTTCTTCTGATCATGACTGCCCATCTCACCCATGCGCTCGCCCGTAAACTTCGTTCTCAAATACTCGTACGCCGGAAACTGTACAGCAACATGCGTAAGGCCAAGAAGCGCCGGAGTAAGGCCAGAATAAAACGATAGAATGCCTTCCGAAGAGTACATTTTGCGCGCAGCGTCGAGGGTCGAGCTATAATGCCAAGGAGAATTGATGGTGGGTCTAGAAGTTGGAGTGTTAGCCGACCTCGGGAACATGGACATTTGTCTGTTGTACCCGGTGGAAGATTGTGACATCAGTCTGGTTTTGATAACCCATATAGGGTTTGTCACAATTGTGCTGCTGGCACCGGCCACGATCGAAGACCAGAAATTGATGACGAATTGATTTTGTACTGTAACGTGACGATTAGCTATCCGTTTCGAAATGGTGCAACCATAGGAAGAGGAGGCGACATCTCCCAGGATTTCCTGGCATAACTTACGGTTTTGCTGGGCCAAGAACCTCTTGCTCTTGTTGTAAACGGTAAACCAAACGGCCCAAGTCGGCAAGTATCCGAGAATGATAGGTCCCAAGCCTCTATACATGCCTCGCAGACCGTCTTCGCGCCATATCACCTTGGCTGTACCGAACAAGCCTGAATAAACCTTGCTCTGACCAACATGTCTACCCTTTGTAATGGGTGCTAATCGACCCTGTGCCTGCAGCTTTGTCTTGATGACATCGAGAGGACATGTAACAATGCCAGAGGTAAAGCCGCCTATAGCGCCTGACAAAGCATTAAATTGGGGCTCTGAAGCAACAGCGGCCCACTTCTGTAAGGGTGTCAGACCGCTGGAGTTGTGTAACTCCATGACTGCTACCGCCGGACCCAAGGTGCCCTGTCCGCCTGGACTGTGATGATCTGCCGAGGACCCTGTGGAGGTTGCGGCTGAAGAGGATCTGTGAGAGAAAATCCCATATTCTGTGGAATCGGAAGGGGAGCGTCCTGTCGGATGGCTCCGAGCTTCGTCGTGAGACATGCCCCTTCTATGGTGGTTAAGTCCGACGAGGACAGGTTGTCTCTCGGTTTCGGGGCCGCCGGGTGGTTCAGAGGCCCCGGCGATGACAATGGTCGACGCCGGCTGGTCTTAAAGACTGAAAGAGCGACAATAGGTATGGCTGTGCGAAGATGGGGCGAGGTCGCGTGCGGTCTAGCGGTCGGAAAGGAAATCGGAGGGCGTTGGAGAGTGTGGTGGGTGTGATGTGTGTGGTGTGCGGTGTGCGGGGAATGCACCCTCGCAAATCCACCGTCGACACAGGAGCTACCGATTATTACATGCCATTGACATCCGCAAGAGAGCGCCCGTCTCTTTAGTATAGTAACTCAACCAGGAGGGACGAGATGTTGTCGTGTATGGTGAAAAAGAAAGAGTGGGTGGGAGAGTGAATGCTTGGAGTTGAGTCAAGGCGAGATGAGAGGAGGAGACCTCTCTGAGTCTCTTGGTAGCGTAGCTGCGAGAGAAGCGGGTCGGTCTCTAACGTGATTCCGATTGCGATTGCAGACCGACTGGACTTGGTGCTCATCTATAAGAATTGTCGACTCTGAACAATTTATAGACGTTAGCGAGCGAGATTACAAAGTCGAGTTAAAAAAAAAAAAAAAGGTTTTAAAAATATCAAAGGGTTAAGTCAATAACAGGCCTAGGAACTTTAATACCTGGGAAGATGCGGCAATTAACTTTAAGCCATCGAAGAAAAGAAAGAAACTTAGAAGGTTGTCTATCTCTTTGTTAAGCAACAAATCGTGGAAGGTAAGTAGGCAGGTACTCAGCACTGTAATAAATACATGTACAGGTAATAAGCAAGGAAGTTCCAATTTGCCGGCTCTGACGTATTTTACGTTGTACCGACATCCATACATTTGAGTACTTTACTGCATGTACCTATTCCTAGAGGGGAGGTGATGAAAATACCGAATAGTCAGAGATTCCGAGGCAACTCCCGCTCTCTGAGGCTCAAAGTCAAGTGACTGAACTGACATACATACCTGCCATCAGCGTGGCTTTACATGCATCCATACTTATAAGCTCTATTATGACTCGGTACAAGTATACAGTGGTGCGATAAAAACTAAACTCTATTATGTAAAAAAAGAAAGAAATAAGTTCGAATTGAATAACAAGCAACTTAAAGTATACCTAATGCAAAACATCGCTTTTACGTTACCAGTCTGCCGGTGCAATGGAAGAACTGGGGGGCATTACATGTAATGTACTATTAGGTAATGAATGAGATCTAACCGTAGCGTACAAGGGATACTGCGTAGTGACATGAAGTACTTAGCATAGGGCGTACAAAGTCACGTGTATAAAGGCTGGTCCGAAGCCGAGCGATTTTGGAACGGAACTTGCACCACCACCCGATCACATCACCATTATTCCCCGACACAACACCACCACCACCACCACCAGTACCCAGCACCTTCATCACCTTTACCACCAATTGAGCCCGCCCAACATGTCATATATAACTCTCGCACCCTTCATCCGGAAGCGCCCGTGGCTGAAAAAGTTGTTCAAGCCCCTCGTCGGCTGGTACGCGCAAGCCTCGGGCTACCGCCAGCTCGGCCTCAGGTACGTAATTCACCCATTCGCAATTAGCCACCGGCCATTGGGACGTCTCTGCCACCTAGGTATCCCAGTTCGGACAAGCAAGCCGCTAACGCATGCATTGCATCTCCGCAGGGCCGACGACCTGATCTCCGAGGAAGACGAGCTCGTCATAAAGGCACTCAAACGCCTGCCGCCCCAGGAATCCTACGACCGCGTCTACCGAATCCGCCGCGCCTTCCAGTGCAGCACGACGCACAAGCTGCTGCCCAAGAACGAGTGGACCAAGCCTGAGGAGGTGAGTATTCCGTCTGACATCCTGCCGTATGGGCGTGGACGCGCGAAAGAAAGAGGGGTGGGGGAGAGAGATTGGACTTTTTTTTCTAACCCATGGCACATTTTCTGACATGAATCGGTTCAACAAAATATAGGACATTCCATACCTGCAGCCGCTCATTAACCAGATCCGCGCCGAGGCGAAGGAGAAGGACGCCCTGGACTCCATGAGCGTTGTGCGGAGCCATTGAAATAAGTCAATTGGTTGATGGAGACCTCCGGGACGACCGAGTGACAAAGGCTCCGACGGAGGCAACGGACGGACGGACGGTCTTGTATAAATAAATAACTGCATTAGGGCGAGGCAATATAGAATGGTTGAACTCCAGTTATTAGTTGCAACAGATTTCACCACTTATTCGGAGGGCCGGTATTCGATAAAGACTGTATATGTACATAGACTGTGAAGCTTTGCTAAACCAGCAGCCCTCACTCACCTGCCTATCTCTGGCAATATATGCTTCCAATTTTGATGTTGATGGGCTCCTAGCTAATCTGGCACTTGGTTCTACATAAGGATATCCAATCTAAGTCAACATGTACTAGATATTTCACCCCTTATGTCAAATAGATATTGGAACTAGCGACCGGCTCTGAGAGATGCTCCATCTCAAAGTAGGCGTAAAATAGCTCGCACTTAATCTGTAAACAATGCTAGATTTTCTACGGGATTATATCGACAATAATTAGAAATTACCATTCCACTTACTATCGTATCCTGAATTTGTCTGAATACAGCTACCGAACTCATCAAGTTGTATGATTAGCAATACTCACTCGACCAGACATCTACGGCTACTCCGCCCAAGGCATCATCATCCCCACCAAGAGACACACAGACAGAGAGACAGACAACAGCGACGGAAGAGATTGTATATATTAGTCTTAGTCTTCTTTTTGTCCGCCCGGCTCATTCATTCCGAGGCTGTGAGCGAGTGCTCACGGGTCGCCCTGTTTGAAATACCGTCTCCCTCCCTCTCTCCCCCTCTCTCCATGTGGATGAAGAAGTTGAAGTGCTGCCGCACCGGCTTATATATGGATTGCCGGTGAGATGGATAGATGGATGCCACAACCTAGTACATACCTACTGGCAGCTAGGTTGTTTGTTGTTGCAGACAAAAGACTCCTTCATACAACCAAACCCGCCTTGATTTGATACATGTTATCAATCCCACCGCCACCATCAGAACCACGACCACCACGACCACCACGCCTCCTTTCTCCTCCAAATCCGTATCGATGCCGTGCATATGAATAGCCAAATTCTATTACAGCGAAAAAAAAAAAAAAACCTGCAGATGCCATCTCTCAATATCACGCGGTCGTGCCTCTTCTCCTCCCTCAGCACGACAGAAGGAGGAAAGAAGTCCAACCAGCTGAGCTCAACCAACCAACCAAGAAAACAGTAAAGGGGTGCGGGAGGGAGACCTCGGAGGTAAAAAGGGTGGATGGTGAGACGGCAGAGTCAACCTAGGGAATCAATACTGAAACGGCGGACACGACGGAAACCAATTTCGACGTATGTTTTGCTTGCTGTTGTTGGCCGTTGCCAGACCGTCTAGTCCCAAGTCAGGTGGTATGCTAGAGAGAAGGAAGAAAGAAAAAAAAAAGGGAGGTGCGAGAATCGAAATGCCCTATCCTTTTCCCAACGCCGCTTTGCCCCAACATATCTGGTAATTTTGATAATGGATGCAAGTAGTTGTGTGTATCATGAGCTTCTCGTACAAAAATATTACGTTCCCTGCCACGCTTGGAAGTCGACTGCCCGAGGCGGACCAAATTGGTACACTGAAGAGATATGGACGGTGATAGACAAGAAAAGATGCAATGTCGTGGATGGGATTGGATGTCGCTAGATTATGCGTTTCCGGGTTTCTCTTCGGTGTCGATATGCCAAACGACGTAATTGGGGAGACCAATGACTTCGTAGCCGGCTCTTTTGGCCATCTTTGCGAAACCCTCTGTTTCGGCTTGGTTCTCGAACGGGTAACACGGAAAGTTAATACCTGTAAATGTCACCATTAGTCTCCACCGACTTCGTGATTTTGGTGTACGGTGTGAAACGAACCTGATCGATGCACATCGGCTTTTACTAGAATGTTGACACCGCCGATGCCATCAAGCTCGATTTCTTCGTCAGGGTCGTTACGCCAATCACCCATTCGAGCCATGTATTGTCTCCCAGTGTCATACTGCTTGTAACCTGTAAGACGAAAACTACGTCAGTACCTAAACCCATTATCTCTTTAGGGGTACATATATCGTACCTTCGGCCAGCACCACATTCTTGTCTAGTTTGGATGCAAGTTTCAGACCCTTTTCGGACTCCACCCAAGAATTGTAGTCGACTGTTCCCTCACGTTAGCAGCTAGACACAAGCATCGTCCAGAGAAAAGAGCTTACATCTGCCTTCAATATCATATTTTTGATCGCCCTGACCCTCATAGCGGTGGAACCAGATATCTTAAACATGTCAATAATAGAGCAACTCACATTTCCAAAATGATCGACTTACTCGGAACAAGAATGTCTCGGTCATGCGCAATGAAATCCTCCAGGATCTTTTTGGGGCTGTCTACAATGTCGACATCACGCCAGTACACCCACGAGTGTTCTGGCTTCAAGGCGGAAGAAAGCAAGTAGTTCCTGGCGCGACCCATGGCCTTTCGTCGGGGACCCTGGGCCTCGAAGCTATGTCGGTCCTCGACAGATTGGCTCAGATGACTACCAAAGTTCTTCTCCACAACCAGAGCGCTATTGAATGGGATCTTATCCGGGCGCTTCTGAATGCGCTCTAGTTCCATTCCCAACACGGCAAGGGTATCATCATTCGAGTCTCCAACGAGGAAAGCGAGGTCAATGAGATGGTGAGGATAGGTCAATTCGGCGATGAGCTCGAAGTACTTAGAAAGGTAGGGCGCGGCATCTTTTAGGGGGGTAACAATGAGGACTCGTTCTTCGTTATCGATAGCTTGGCGCGTCGATCGGATGCCATCGAGGTTGACGTGTGATATCGAGGAGTCGTTGATAGTTATCGGAGCATGGTGGTTGAAGATGACAGGAGTCTGTAGGTGAGCATTCCATGCCTGCTGTTCATTAAGGGTCATGTCCATTGGCGGCTTCGAGGGACCCCAGCAGTAGAAGCTTTTGGAGGAAACAGTCAAGTCAGCACACAAGCCGCAGCAGTAGTGAGAGCACCACCATAGAACAGGCAAGATACATACCTTTGCATCTCGTTTGCCGACGACCTGATGCCGCGCCATAATAATAAAATGATGCCGGCAAAGGCGATGGAGAGGAGGACTCGCGTTCTTGTTAAAAATACCCATATCGCTCTGGTAGGGGGCAGTTGTGCCTTTGCAGATTTCCATGTGACGCCGCCTTTAGGAAGAAGCATGGCGAGCTCTTCGGGTGGCCCTCAACCACCCCGAGAATTGCGCGAGAGCAAGCAGGTGAATGAAAAGTCGAAGGACGGCCGTGATGCCACAGGAGGACTAGGCACTCGCTCAATTTTGACCGACCTCGTGTTCGGGGGTACCACGTATTTTGGTTGGAGGAACACGACGGTTACAGGAACAACTGACCGTGAACTCTGTCAACCGGAACGCTTGCGAAAAGGTGATGATGCTGTATCGCGGTCGTCTGGTGACAAGGAGGAGATAAAAATTGGCGCCAGATATTAATGGTTGAATTGGCGCTGGCGAGATCAGGTTAGACGGGACCGGGTATGTTGAGAAAAAGGTTAAGACGACAGGTCGTGCAGCAGAGGTAAGTATGGTGTGGTTGGCATCAACGCTCACTGGCCTCGTATGTACTGCGTAGAATGGAAATGCACTGAACCAAACGCACTGAACCAAACGCACTGAACAAGCCCCCAAAGTTAGACCTGGTAAGGATCCAACAGGGCTTATCGCCTTTAGGGGGGGAGGAGTGGCACACACCAGCATTCCCACTGCATACCTACAGGGTACCTCGTTAGGGGTGACTAGAGACACTAACAGCAGTTCTAGATTGCAGTACCTCAGCCACTAACGGGAAGAAATTAGAACATGTATATGTTAGCTGTAGCGGGTGGATTAGGTACAATATATACGGACTTATCGCGCAAGATGCTTACAAGCTAAGTATCTCGCTTCTTTCGGACGTCTTAGTCGCAGAAGTACCCGTATGCTAAGCTCACACTCATGCACGCTAAATTTTCATGAAATTATAACGCTGCCAAGCTTAAACCTACCTACCTCTTGCGTGTTCAGCTGCACTCATCATCTTCGAGGCACCGGGATAGAGTTTCATCAAATCAATCCATCACTCAATCACTCAGTCTCCTTTTCTCTTGTTCGAAGCTCTCGCGAGAGACACAGGCACACGACAGGATGCACAGGATAAACTATCCGCCTCGCATTGTGATTTACGCATATGGTGACGGGCCATGTGTAGCTGCAAGCTCTAATCCGCTAATTTCTAAATATGGCCGTGGAGAAATCTCGTGCTCTAAGGCTCTTGGCACTCGATCAAGTCCTGTCAGCCTGTACTGCCTGATCTTGGAATTGTCATCAAGGCTCCGTACGAGGTATACATACGAAGTACCAAGACTATGTAGTCACTAATAACCCTAACTCGACGATTTATTTGTTCAGAGTTTAAATAGATGTCAACTGTCGACTAATATACTCTATAACCAACGACAATAATTGACTATTTCACCACAGCTGTTACATTGGGATAAGGTATGTGTAGTCGGTTTAGCGATGTCGGCAGAGCTAACAATGAGAGCAATCCCACGGGTACTTAAATACTACTGAATGTAGGTGTAATACTCCATACGGCGTGTTGTGACTGGCTTTGTCCTGTGTTCGTTTCTAACTGAAGGTTTCGCGAACTGTGCTGGAGAAGAGGATCTTGTTTCTAATCCTCGTCCGTCCATACTAAGCCGCCTGACTCGACTAAGCTAATAAAGATTTCTTTGTTAGTGATCGTCGTCTCATGTTTCTAATATGCCTACCACATCAGAACCACTGATATCGAGAGCAGTATCTCGAGGCGTCAAGAGGCATTGTTAAATTCAGCATGACCATGCTTTAAGACAGTTTGTATATAGTCAGAACTATATTCGGTGAAGTCTCTATCTTATTTTAATGTGTTAAAACCAAATGACAAACCAAGGGCGTGAGCCGAACAGGCCAACGGTAGCCTAGCCTACCTGCTTACACAGTATGCGGCTTGTGCCAATTTCAATATCTACCTACTACGTTGAAGAGATTTACCCATTTTTACATCTTTTCTGCGTACCTTGCCTTCATTTATAACCTCGCTCAATCTGGTAAAAGGTCTTCGTCTGTGCCAACAAACTAAGGGGGGTAGTAGCCGGTATGATCGTCGCTCCAAATACGAGCAGCAGAGTAATCGTGCCACTTACTAGAACCTCGGTCTTCACTACGGGTTTCTCGTCTCCAATTCTCACAGTCACCCACAAGATCTCATCGCAAGCAAATCGTTTTTTAGATATAGCATCTCAGGTCACCCAGACGAGTAGAAGGCCAAGCTGTAAATTCATAGGTCTCAGAACAGAAACGCTCACGAAGCGGTTATACACATGCCCGAGACAACTTCGTTCACAGCGTCTCACAACCACACCAGCAGAACACAAGCAAGTAGCGAGTATGGCAACGCGTAGATCGGCACGGCTAAGTGCAACGGCGTCAGAATTGAAGCCGCCGACACCCGTCATACCTGCCGCACCATCGAGAGGGCGGAAAAGGAAGGCAGCATCTCATATCGTAGAGGATGAGGGTGTAAACGGAAGTCTGAAAGAAGACACAGCACCGGCGCCCACGACCCCCAATAAACGGCGTACCAAGAAACCGAAATCCGCCGTCCCGCCACCAGAGACGCCAACACCGAGCAGTGCAAAGCTCATCGGCGAGCCCGCCGTCACCGACAGGGAGGCGACACCCAAGCCCAAGGCCGCAGCCATCAACCGGCTCGCGGACCCGAACGCCACGAATGCGCCCCTGCTCTCGCCAGAGACGTCGAGGCTCGTGACGAGGGACCGCGCTCCGGCAGCCGTCTCGCCATCCAAGGCCCCGGTGCACCAGCAGACAACGACGAACATCCTCGAGGAGGCGTGCAGGCACCTGATCAGCGTCGACGCGCGCATGAAGCCGCTGGTCGAGAAGCACCACTGCCGGATCTTCTCGCCGGAGGGCCTGCGCGAGGAGATCGACCCGTTCGAGTCGCTGTGCAGCGGGATCATCTCGCAGCAGGTATCGGGGGCGGCGGCGGCGGCGATCAAGCGGCGGTTCGTGGCGCTACTTTCTCCGGCGGGGCCCTCGTCCGAGTCCGAGTCGGGGTCGGGGCCCGGGGACAACCGCAACGGGTTCCCGCCGCCGTCGCGCGTGGCCGCGTGCGCGATCGAGCGCCTGCGGACGGCGGGCCTGTCGCAGCGCAAGGCCGAGTACGTGCAGGGGCTGGCGGCGCGGTTCGCGAGCGGGGAGCTGAGCGCGCGCCTGCTGGCCGACGCGCCCTACGACGTCGTGCTCGAGAAGCTGACGGCCGTGCGGGGGCTCGGCGTCTGGTCCGTCGAGATGTTCGCGTGCTTCGGGCTCAAGCGCCTCGACGTCTTCTCGCTCGGCGACCTCGGCGTCCAGCGCGGCATGGCCGCCTTCGTCGGCCGCGACGTCGCCAAGCTGAAGAAGAGCAAAGGCGGCAAGTGGAAGTACATGTCCGAGAAGGAGATGCGGGAGATTTCCGATCGCTTCGCGCCGTATCGGAGCGTATTCAGTGAGTATTTCCCTGTCTGCAGCTGCTTATTTTCCTGCTGTCCTACCTATTATTTATTTCGCTGGCAGGGAGTTCCTTCTCGAGAGCTAAAGACTCCCGATAACTCTCTGTAACTGTCTGGAAGGAGAATATGCTGACTCTGAATGCTATAGTGTGGTATATGTGGAGGGTTGAGGAGACGGATGTTAGTACATTGGAATAGTCTGCCTTGGGATTTGCCCGTGCGCTTGTTTCGAGCGTAGGAAGAGGAAACTCGACTACATGTGCAAGATCACGACGTATAGATCTTAACCTATAGAGACACTGTATAGGAATACCCGTGTAGAACCAGTGTAAATGACTAGAGAATAAAATCAACCAATCTCATAATACACGCTTAGGACAGTCTAACTAAGGTAAAGGGGTTGGGTAGACATGGCAAGTGAATGAGAGGTCTTTGGTAGTTGAGAGGATGTCTACAGAAGTTCGAAGGCAAAGACCTCTTAAATCATCGTCAGATGTGTATAACCGGTTATCGTACTCGTTCGAACAAATGGCATTGAAGCTAAATATTCTATGCTACATATTCTATAGGCATTATAGCATCAAAGGTACCCACGCAAGGTACTCATAATCCCATTCCCATGAAAATCTTTTTTATTACTACGATGTAAGTTGGGAATCCTCTGGTTAGCTTGAATGTACCTGCTGCCTAACCTTGAAGCACCTACTGTCCAACACTGATACTAGGAACAATGGCGAATAGACGATTCCTATACTTGCTCTGGCTGTCAATAGTCTCTTTGAATGAGTTACTAGATTGCTTACTTAAGGTGAGGTTAACATGTGATAAGGGCGGTCGCTGGAACGAATATACCAATAACCTACCGAATCCGGCTTGAACTCAACAAATAACCGGAGTCTTGGTAGCGAATTAGGAGCAGAGTTACACGATGTCAGATACGAGAGCAACTCACTCAAATACAGAAGCCAGCTCCTGGGTCTTCTTGAAATACAGGGCTAGTAAGACTTGATTGACTTTTGAGGCTGATCCATCTACACATGGAGGGAGGCCTACTATATATGTATACACAATGCTCACGGGATGCCTTGTTCTGTTCCCGTCCTTGATTCTCAAATAACAAGTCTTGCCTTTATACCTGTGATAGGCCTCGGTCAATGCCATTGTATGGAGTGACATGAGTTCGACCCCACTGACATGCATGCGACGCGACGCGTATGCAATGCGTCCCGGGATGGGTACGCACGTTCTATGGATGCAGCAGTCCACGGGGGATTCATTTTTATTTGCTTTTCGTTGTTGTACTGTTATGTTTTTGAATTCGGGGAGAGTGACTGTTTGTTTGAGATTACGTGGCTTAGCCTAGACACTTAGATGCCGTAGTAGAACTTGACGATCTCAACTCGGCGGTTTATTAGCGTTCGGCATGTGAAATGCATGTAATTCTAACAATTACTCAACGGCAAAGAGACTGTTATTTGACCATCAATTGACAACAAACCGACCAACCTATGGATTCCAAAGTAAGTTGTTTATCTTGAGACTGACTGACTGCTGCTCAGGTGTACTTGAAAGGGCGGGTGTTAGTTTGTACACTACGGTTAGTTATCAACATTGTAGACGACATTGTAGACGACATTGTAGACCATAATAAAAACTGTTAAATTGGAACATAGCTAGATAGCCTAACAATAGGTACTAGCGGGCTGCTACGTATGTAGATCGCAGAGATCGACTAGTAGTCCCGAGTTTCGATATTCGCCAATGACGTATTTTGATTCAGAAGCAAGCCAAGAGTCATAGGATCATTGCCTGTCAACATCTGCGGGCTACATGTACCAACCATTCGGGAGCCAAGCAATAGCGAACGGGGCCATTGTTTGAAAAGTTGTCGCAGGCCGCGGAGCACGTATGATCACTACTTAACTACCTACCTATACATACTTCATACTGGAGGACAATACCTATGTGTTGAGTTGGTATGTATGTCCGTATGGATTCTGAATGTCGAATTGGCAATTTGCCACAACGTGGTAGTCTTTCGCTTCAATACGAAAAAAGCCCATGCGGCTATGTTCGTGTTCGTGGTTCATGCCACGCAACATAGAAAATATTGCTATAACCGTAGGATACATGTGTATATGTCGGGTTTATACGTGTTCCGGATCTCGAAGCTATGGATATGTACATACCTAACTTTTGCCTTAGGCCTCAGCTTTGCCTGTCATGTATCAAAAACATTTACTGACGTCAATGAATCTTGCAAGATTAGGTTTGGACTTATTGTTATTATTGGTTGATGCCATGGTTGACAGAAGATAAATGGACCATAAAATATGTTTCTGAGATGAGACGGACCACAATCCAGACTCAGCTGCCGTCGTCGGTCGTGCGTCCATGATAAGAAGTTCAAATGCATCCATACAATCATAAATATTATGATGCAGAATACTTTTCCCAGGACCGGCGAGAGATCAATCCGGTGTGTGTACATACTTATTCCCAGTCAACCTAGCGCCTATGTAGTCAGCTAGTGTATGGAACAATTCGACTATCGTCGATCTTTTTTGGGGATAGCTAGCAATGTAGGAATATCAATTCAGCTTTCAGTGGTTGATATGTGGATGGACGTGCTTTTATTGATGGTAACCTTAGATAGTGGGAGAGATTTGGGACCCAAGCGCTTTGAGCTTGTGAATAGGCACGGATTACGCTGGTACGTACACTATGGAAAAGGGGGGGGAGTGGGGGGCCAGGGGTGAGGGATCCTACGCACTATGCGCCATGTGTGGAACTGATTTCCCGTTGCGATTTGCTATCGATGTACGGAGTAGATACGCCCGTGTCCGTGCCGCGCCGTGTTCCTGGGAATAAAACGTTAATGCAGCTCCCTGACAGACTTGACTGAAAATAGAGAATGAAAAATTGGCTTACTGAAACGTCGCCACCCGCAGGCAAGTGCATACCGCAGTATAAATAAGAGTATCTATGTACTTCCCATACACGCCGAACAGTTCGGTATGTACTATCGTAGGTGTGTGTCTTTCCTAGTGTCCGCAACTATGGTTAATGGCATATTGTCCAGGTAGTTAAGAACATCACAATGTTACTTCAGATTGAAAGTGAGCGAGCTAGGTAGGTAGTTTGAGTTAGATGTGACCTATAAAATAGATGCATAATGAGGCTTTCTAGGGGTATGCATTCGGGACCTCAGAGTCTTGGTGGTGCAGACCACGCAGGCTAGAACTGCAAGCTATGCCGGGGGAAATTGATTACTTACCGGCATGCGTGTGTTGTCGGGTCTACCAAGATACTACTATATTCCAGGTTAGCACCACTTGGAAGAAGAAATTGTATAGCTTTATTGGTATATATTCAAACAAAATCTAATTGGGAGGTACAGGCCGATGAGGTAAAACGAAGAAGAAACGCTTCTAGAACTTTATCACAAGTTAAACCGAGAGAATTAGGTTATTACTTACATTGATCGATAACCACCTGGGCTGCCTGGGTATGCTTGGAGTCATAAATATGCATATACACAGTACATACGGAAAGAGGGTGTGAACTTAGCGAATGGATCGATGCTCCAAACCTTGCAGCATTTCCCTGCTTTGCCAAACTGGGTCATCAAATAAAACGGAAGGAGCTAATCTCGCCAATTGATTGACTCTGATATGAATGCTGCGACACTGTATTTCTAGTTCATAGAGTCCATATGTACTGCCTACCTACCACCGCTTGGAACCATTACGTTGGCATCTTAAATGATACATATACGGTATGTATATACGCAGACAGATGCATGGATCTATCTTGGTCTGCCTGCAGGGACTTGGTGGTTTTCCAATTGCATCAATACTGTGTACTGCTTGTAGATATGTACAGTAGCGGAAGATGTGCCTACATTGGTGGTGGCTGATAACATGAGAGCCTTCCATAGAACCACTAGGTGACAATTTTGGAATAATATCTACCAGCCTACTGAGGAATGGTGAATATTTAGGTGTGGACTACGTACTGAGGTTATGCAGGAATACCACTGAGCGCCTTAGGTACTTAACGTATGTACATACCTCCTATCTTGTATATAAGTCAGTTTATGCCGGTAAACACCAAATCTGTCAGTACATATGTACACGTACGTACGCAGGATAGATAGTACATTGAACAAAAATCTCTAGTATGCACAAATTTAACTGAACCTAGCCAGATACATGTATCATTTGGATATCATTTATATCATTTCGATGTCATTTATTGTTGCAAGTTATTAGCGCACCTGTAGGCCTGGTTCCCAGCCGGCGATGAAGATCCCTGGTTTCTTGATGCATACGAAGTCGCTATGTACAACTTGATAGATCGCGCCTGGCAAGCCTGCAAGCCTGGGTCTGTCTTGGGTCTGGGTGTTAAAATGGGGATGGACTAATCCAATCTGCCAACCAAAATGGTGAATCCTCATCTCTCTGCCACCACCCGGTCATACAACAGTACAAGTACATACAGCGGGACCCATTTTATGGCATATTCCCACTAGTGTAGGCTGCCCCTTAAAGCCCACCCCGAGACTCGAAATTTCCTGTCCACTCCATTTCTTTCTCTCTCTGCACACCCCCAAACACGCAAGAACCACGCCATCCGCCAATCCACCTGGAGTAGAATTCCAAAACGTTTCGGCCTTTTCTTGTCCTGATTTTCCCTCGCTCCCTCCCTCTCCATCTTCCTCCCGTTTTCCCATTCGGATTCATTCGTTTGTCAATATTCCCATCGTAACAGAGGAAGAGCACTCGCTCAATAGCTTCCTCCCTTTAATACACATCCGCGTCCGAGTCTACCCGCAATTTCACATCTTCGAATCCTGTATTTCCTGCCCAAGCAACTGACCAATCACCGCGACAACAACAAAGTTCAACCGACCTGCTCAGTCCGCATCGACCGATACACGAGTAGTAGATCGGTCGTGAAGCAAGAGGACAGCAAATAATATTCTTGAGATTTCTGTAAATTGAGTCTTGGGATCTTAAAGGTATGTATCCTTCGACTTCACAATGCAATCAATTCCACGAGTTACCCGACGTCTCTTCCTCATGACACGAATTTTCACCGGGGATTCTTTGCATGACTGGAGCGACCATCCGGCCTGCGACCACTATGTTCGGATTGCTCTGTAGCACCTGTCTGGATACGCAAGCTAGCTACTACCTCACTGTCTGGCCGTAACCTAGCATGAATGGCGTTACGGTCGGGTGTCGCCCGAGAGCTTACTCAACATCACTAAAGGCCTGTCAACCACGTGGTGTTCAATGGTACATGTATTCTTCGTCGTAACCTACGAACGATCCGACATTTAAGGTTTAGCACTGGAGCATCTCATCTTCAGACGAGATGTGAATAATACGAGTGCTTCACCTTTTCGGTAATTGCTACTGGACTTAAGGACCTAGTCTGCATGGTTTCATGGCCGAGAAGCACTGGATATCTCGATAGCAAGTAACAACTTGATACTACGCGACTGCCAGATCGACCACGTACCATCATTGGGGAATTCGATTAGGACGTGGTGTCCCAAAGCGATCGACTCAGGCCGATCGACCTTCCCGACAGCCGATGACTGGATTGTCAGTATCCTGACAGTGGACAGGCCACATCAGCAATTCATGCCAGCCTACTCAGCATCACTTTCGGCACCGTTGGGAGCTCAACCGTCTGCACAAGAATTCCCAGAACTGAGGGCTTGATTTTTCACTGTACCACCGCAACCATATACTTCTTATTGCACCAGATTCCTCAAGATATTAGACCTAACTAACCATAGGACCAACAGACACAAAATGTTCAGCAAACTATTTCTCTCTGCCGCTACGGCACTCAGCATGGCGTCTGGTAAGATCATGAACAGTCCGTGGATGATACTCTATTCGGTTTCTAACTATTATTGTTGTAGGTGTGTACAGTGTCGGCTGCAGCGATCCTACTGCTACTGTCGCATCCGCTGCCGACGCCACCCAGGTTGCCAGCTGTGAAACAATCAAGGGCAGTGTGCTGATCTCCAAAAGTGCGGGTCCTGATATCGATCTTGGTGGAAGGCTCACGGAAATCGGCGGTGACCTTACTTGCGAGAACAACGGTCTTCTGAACAGTCTTCGCAGCAACTCGTTGGAGACAATCGGAGGTTCCTTCAAACTGAACAATGTCACCAAGGTTTCTACCTTGAACTTCCCTGCCCTCGGCGAAGTCGGATCTATTGACTGGGCCACCCTGAACGCTCTGCCTGAGCCTACTTTCGGAACCCCCGGTATCACCAAGGCCAAGAGTGTTACTATTGCCGACACCTTCATCGAGAATATCGATGGAATCAATGTCGATTCTATTACTGATATGAACATCAACAACAACCGCCGGCTGACAAAGTTCTCGACTAGCATCAAGAGTTTGAGCAACACTCTGTACGTTCAGGCCAATGGTCTGAATCTGACCATGGAGATGCCCAACCTGGAGTGGATTGCCAACATGACGATTGCCAACGTCACCTCCTTCTCTGTTCCATCGCTTAAGACTGTTAACGGCTCTATGCGCTTTGACTCGAACTACTTCGAGACCTTCAGTGCTGCCAACTTGACTGAGATCCAGGATGGTGACCTGTCGTTTGTCAGTAACCCCGAGCTCACCAACATCTCGGTCCCGGTCCTGAAGCGTATTGGTGGTGGATGCACTATTGCCAACAACACGGGTCTTGAGAAGATTGATGGTCTGAATAAGCTGCAAGAGGTCGGTGGTGCTGTGAAGATGGCAGGTTCCTTCACCGATGTTGAGCTGGCTGCCATTCAAGATGTCAAGGGTGCTTTCGAGGTTGTCAGTACTGAGGATATCTCCAAGTCCTGCGATAATCTCTCCAAGCTCCAGCCAAGCATCGTCCAGGGCAAATACAGCTGCAGTGGTCACGTCGCCAATGCCAACGACGACACTTCCTCCGCTTCCAGTGACGGTTCCGGCTCAGGCGACAATAAGGATGATAAGGACAACGCCGCTTCTCCGATGGGTGTTAGTATGTCTACCATCGTGAGCCTTGCTGCGGTTGGTGCTCTGGTTACCGCATTCTTGTAATCGACAGGATCCTTCGATTGGAACAAGGAGATGTTTCACAGCTTTCCATTTCCCAGTGTCATAAAAATTTGTCATTTCGATAGCCGCAGTCCTACGATCCGGGCTACGTACAAGGAAATCACTAGACTTAATACTGACGCATGTGTTGATTGGAAAGGCTATGTCCTCCCCGCCGTGATATACACATTTGTTAGCATGTCGACATAGACCGATCTGGCCAATCAGTCACCCCCCTCCGTGGCTTGCGGACAACTTGTACGGTTCTCGTTGCATTGGAAATGCCGATGAGTCGATTGCATGGAGTACGGGAGTTAATCACTGTTTTGGCAGCACTGCGGTGTATTATAGAGCTTCAGTTGAGAGACAGACCGGGTCTGTTAAGGGGGTGGGAAGAGAATGGTATTAATTCGATGAGCGTATGCAATCAAGCTCCGGTGGCACGTATCAATGGAACACGAAATTTTATAGGCTTCGCGTAATTAATTCAGTTGTATTTTTTTACTATCCTTCTCTTCTCTACATCTTGCGCTAGTAGACATACTGAGTGTTGAAGAATTCCCTTGTAATGAATCGATGTCTTAGTTGAAGTTATAAGTGCCATCCATCCATCCTATGTCCTCACGGGTGACTCTTCTCCCCCTAGGTATCTATTATTTATCCATACCATTGATACCTATCCCACCCGTCGAACTATCACCATATCCCATCCCATCCTACTTAACCCACCACTCCTAAGTTGTCGTCAGGTTGTCGTACATACATTAAGCGGAGAGAACGTAGGTACGTAGGATAGCAAGCTGCTAGCTGCCTACTACGTGCGGCAGATCGTACCACATATATGTGCCCGTCGGTTTTCTCGGTCGCACTACTTGTCCGGTATGTACGCACGCATGTCGTCACACGGTCTTTCTCGGTAGGCCGCATCGGGGAGTAAGGGGGGAGGGATTGAGGGAGGCCATACATAGGTAGTTAAGATAAATAAATGGTCGGTTGGGCTAGGTGGTTGCTTGCTTGCCCGCTACATCTTCGGTCGGTGTAGACCACTGATTAACTACTAGATTAACTAGTACTGCTTACACGTTTCGAATCTCTTGTATATATGCATGTATGCTCCCGTCCTCCCGCTCTCGCTCTCTCTACCTACTCAATACCTCCTCTTGCTAGTAAGGTAGGGGTAGATAAGCAGGCAATCCCTTCGTAAAGCGTCACCCGCTTCTTCACTCGCCGACTCATTCGTAGACCCTCTGCTCGAACTTTTCTGCGTCGTAGAACTGCGGCGTGATGGTATTGCCGGCGAATACACGGCCGTCGAGGGCGTTGACTGCCTGTTCGGGACCGTCGTCAGCAGCTAGACTTCGCATCATGTGCCTCTTTCTTTGTTGAGGACCTTAGGGGACGGAGTGTATATATAGTTTGCAAGGATTGGGGGGGGGGGGGGCGAGGAAGAGAGACAAGAGACAACCAAAACAAGAGAAAAAATGGAGGGAGAGGGAAGCGATCATGTGTTTGTTCCCCTAGTGAAGATAGATAGACAAAAAGACTTACCCTCAGAGCAGAGACCTGGTCGGTGAACTTGATGTAGACGCGGCGGCCCTCGACGTCGATGTACAGGCGCTCGACGCGGCCGTACTTGTCGCCGCACTCCTCACCGATCTCCTGCCCGAGCCCGGACTCCATCTCGCCCTGCAGGTCCTCCATGCCCTCCAACATGTTGCGCAGGACGACCACGTTGCTCATGCGTCCGAACTTCCCCCCGCCGCTGCCGCTGCTCTCGGATTGTTGCGTCCCAGCGCCTGTCTTGGGCCCGATGATGCGTCCCCGGCCGCCGGGCTCCGCCCATCCGCCCCCCTCGGCGTCCGGCTTCTTCTTCCGCTTCTCGACCTGCACGCGCAGCGGTTGCACGATCCCGCTCGCGTCCGCGCCTAAGCCCTTCCCCTTCGACCAGCCGTATTTCGACATCAGGCGCGCCGCGAAGCCCTTCTGTCCGGGCCGGTTGCTGCGCGGCTCGGCGCCGCCTGCTTCTCCTGGCGGCGCCTCGGCGGGCACGTATTCGTCGTCTTCGTCCATAGCGTCCGGGTCATCGGCCGGAGCTTGGGGTTCAGAGGCAGGAGGAGGAGGATTCGGTTGTGCGTAGCGCACTGGCGCTCGCGATATAGTTGAGGAGGATTCTGGTTCTGGAGCCGGCGGTGGTGGCGGTGGTGGCGGCGGTGGCGGTGGTGTAGGTGATCTCGGGGGCGGAGGAGCACTGCTTCCGGACAGGGCTAGCCGGCGCGCATACGCATCATCGCCTGTCTTGTCGTCCGGCACCGAGGCTCGCGGAGGCGAGGGCGGTGGTGGTGCGAAGGAGTATGACTCCGGAGGCGCGAACTGGTCTATCAGAGCGCTGTGCGTTAGCAAGACGTCATGTCGAACAGCACTGATAGCAAATCCAACGTACTGTTTAGGGGCCTATTATCCTCCTCTTCCTCGCTATCCCAGCTTGCTCCCCTGCTCTCGCCGCGCCGCCTGTGCTTGTATAGCAGAGCCTTCCACTCCTGTACTTCACGTATCCGCTCGTCGCTCCGTAGATACTCGTCTACGTTTGTAGGTCTCGCGGGGTCGTATATCTCATCCCAGTCCGTCTCGACGGGTTGGAACTCGGCCTTCTTCTTTTTCTTCTTGCGGCCGCCCCGCGCCCTCTTCTCGCCGGTGCCATACACGTACTCGTCTGCCTCGGTAGCGGCCCAATCTGCCAGGGTGCTCTTTGCCGGGGCAGCTGCCGCTGAGGCGGTGTTGGCAGAGCCGGAGGAGGCATTACCTGCTGCTACCGCGGGCGGGACCTTGGGGAAATTGGCCTTGGGCTTCTGTATCTTCTGCTGCGGACGGCGGATCTGCTGGTGAGGCTGGAAGCGTAGAGCGGCATCGATGGGTTTCTTTGCGCCTGCCTGCTCCTTCACAGCGTCGAGGGCCTCTTGCGATACCACGGGAGAGCGTGTGATGGAGGCAGAGGAATCGCCGTCGGGTTCGAGAAGGTTTGCGTAGAGGGCCAGGCCAGACCGTGGTGGTGGCGACTGTTGCGCTGCCATATTCACGGCGTCGACAGTATCGAGAGCCCTTGGACAGATATTGCGAAAACTGTCGAATGATAGAGAGAATTGTTTCTATGGTGCCGGCAATTCAAGTAGAGACTGGTGTTTTGATCAGGTATTTCAGCCTGCTCAACGAGGCTCAGATTCAGGTCAAGTTTAGTGGAGGTGGGTGCTGGAAGTTCTGGAATTATTAGGTGGGGGTCTATTATCTACAACGTACTGGTTAGTTCGTAGCCGCTAAATGCTACAGTGGGTGTGGCCTGTAGGGTGGCTGTTTGCGCCTATTGGCCGACCGTTACAGCGGATCTCCAGGGGAAGCTGCACAACAGCCTTCTTCCCGATAGTGGGCCGATAGCGGGTGTCTACGGGTTACGGATGACGGATTACGGATTACGGATTACGGGAATGCTTAAACTGGAAACACACGACACTCGGACTTGTAACGAAAACAATGCATTGATTGACCTTCGGAAACGTGGATCGTCCGTCCATTACTTTGTCGGATGTTGTCACGAGTTATATTTTTCCTCAATTATGTATATTTCCACCGTCCCATCATTGATATAGACTGTCCTTGATCCTGTTCCATCGTCCATATAATACATCTCGCATTGTCTTTTCAACTTGTCTTAGAATTGGTTTACTCACTCAAGATCTATATACTTATACTTGTATTTGCCTCGTGAAACATGGCATCCCTCCAAAGCTCTATTCACGGAGCAGGCTCCTCTACCGCCGTCATAATACCTTCGAAGCCGAATCCCCTGACCGTGACGTACAAAGACCTGCTAGCCGAATGCTCTTCTTTCCAGCGCAAGCTCGCTGCCATCGGGATTTCCAATGGCTCGCCTGTGTCGATAGCAACCGTGAACTCGTACGAATTCATTGTGTCGTTCTTAGCGACATCGTGGCAGCGCGGCATTGCAGCGCCCCTCAATCCGGCCTATAAGCAAGAGGAATTCGAGTTCTACATTGACGACATCAAATCCGCTATCGTACTTGTGCCGAAAGGGGCATATCAGGCCAATGCGCCGTCCGTGAAGGCCGCCAAGAAGTTCAATGCTGCAGTCGCCGAGTGTTACTGGGACGATGTGAAGAAAGAGGTGGCACTAGATGTTAAAGACCTCGGCCAGCTGAAGGGGAAAAGCCAAGAGAAGGTACTGAAGCCGGAACCTGACGACGTAGCGCTGGTCTTGCATACAAGGTAGGTGGTTAAATTCTCAAGTCAGCTAAATGATAACCACTAACTAGCATGGTCAGTGGTACAACCTCTCGACCGAAAGTCGTATGTCGAATCCTCCTATACATGTGTATGAGAATGCCCTCGCTGATGGACTAGGTTCCTTTAACACATCGTAACTTGACGCGGACAATGAGTAAGTCGATAATCCAAGTGTAGTTGTTGCTGTAGTCTTTTCTGGGCTTCTTAGACGATTCTGTTGAGTGTCATGGTTCTAATAAATGCCATAGAAAATATCCAGGCGACATATAATCTCACACCTCAAGATAGAACAATGTTGGTTATGCCGCTCTTCCACGTCCATGGTCTTCTTTGTGCTCTCCTGGCACCTCTCTACTCCGGCGGTTCCATGGTTGTTCCAACCAAATTCTCGGCTTCCGAGTTCTGGCAAGACTTTACCGCGCATGGAGCAAACTGGTATACTGCCGTGCCAACGATCCACCAGATCCTCCTGAGAGGCCCAGCCCCAAGTCCTCTGCCCAAGATTCGCTTCATCCGTTCCTGCTCCTCGCCGCTGTCGCCGACAGTCTTCCACCAGCTCGAGGAGAAGTTCAAGGCTCCGGTCCTCGAGGCCTACGCGATGACGGAAGCCGCACACCAAATGACCTCCAACCCCTTACCCCCCGGAAAGCGAAAGCCCGGCACCGTGGGGCTCGGCCAAGGCGTCGAGGTCAAGATCCTCAACGACGCCGGCGACGAGGTGGCCCAGGGCAGCGAGGGCGAGATCTGCATTCGGGGCGAGAACGTGACGAAGGGGTACCTGAACAACGCGGCCGCCAACGCGTCGTCCTTCACGAAGGGCGGGTTCTTCCGCACCGGCGACCAAGGCAGGAAGGACGAGGACGGCTACGTCGTCATCACGGGCCGCATCAAGGAGCTCATCAACAAGGGCGGCGAGAAGATCAGCCCCATCGAGCTCGACAACGTCCTCTCGCGACACCCGGCCGTGGCCGAGGCCGTCAGCTTCGCCGTCCCCGACGACCTGTACGGCCAGGACGTCGGCGTCGCGGTCGTGCTGAAGAGCGGCGCGCGCCTGCAGGAGGACGAACTGAGAGCCTGGGTCGCCGAGAAACTGGCAAAGTTCAAAGTGCCTAAGAAGGTGAGTTCTTCCGCCGCTTCGTTTCGTTCGTGCATCAGGCCATTGTCTTTCAGGGGAAGGGTGGGAGAGGGTGAATGAATGAACCGACTAAGGCGACTAACCAACCAACGCGAGCAGGTCTACTTCACCGAGGTCATGCCCAAGACGGCAACGGGCAAGATCCAGCGACGCATCGTGGCGGAGACGATGCAGAAGAAGCAGGGGTCGCCGAAGGCGAAGCTATAGATACCTATGGAAGGGAGGTTTTATATATGTACTTGCATATATACGTCCAGAAAGTCAATAAAGCGTTATGCTCGAATCATGCATGTTCAGTGGTGGCTGCCCGGTAGGCATGGATCAAGGAAGGTATCTACCTGATCATAATCATGAATTAGATAAAAGTGCCTAGGCCAGTACCGAGGATCTTCGGAGCGGTCAAGTATGTATATACCTACGTACGTACGTACGATACTCGGATCGGATGCATCGATGCGATCGGTCAAGTTGAATCGTAGGTAGAACAGACGGGTAGAGATGATTTAATAATCACCAGAAAACCAAGATCTCAATACATATACCAAGAACCATAGCATCAGGGTCGTTTATTATTATTTACAGAGAAGAGACAATTGTTCTTTTTTGTTGTATCAAAGTATGGGGTATCTGTTTCGTTACGTTTCTCGCTCGCTCGCTCCCAATAAAACAGCCGAACCCATCCATCCATCCGTTTGCGAGAGATCGTACATATCGCCACCGCCATGCCAACCTTGCCTTATGTTACATATCCTTATCCTATAAACGCCGTTTTCCCACTCACACACAGAGGGAGAAAGAGAGTACCTAATCCAATAAAAGCCCCCCAAAAATGTGCCAAGGTGCGAGTTGTCGTAATGCACTTTAATAAATAACAGCCAGTATGTACTTCGTACGTGACGATCGAGAAGCCAAGCAAGCAAGCAAGTCAATCACCGCGTAAACTTGCCCGGATTTTTTTCCCCCTCTCAACCGGCGGCCGCAACGGTAAAGGCGGTGTGTTGGTGGGCCGCCGTGTCATTGCAGTCGCCGTCGCCCACCTCAACGATCTCGTCGTCGTCCTCCTCGTTCTCGTAGAGCTTACCGGGCGTCACCAGCCGCCGCGGGGTGCCATGGGCCTCGACGGCCTGCGCGCCCCGCTGAACCGCCTGGTCCAGCGATGCGTAGACGGGGATGGGGGCGCCGCTGTAGTCGAGCGGCTGCGCGGGCTGTGCGGGTGCCATTAAGTCTTCGGACGCTACGCTCGAGATCGAGGAGCGCCGGGATCTGCCGGTGCTCGCCGAGAAAACTGAGTTGTTGTCGTCGGCGAGGCTGCTGCTGCTGCTGGAGACAGAGGGCGAGGCGGGGTAGGAGTGGTGGTGTTGCGAGCGTCGTTGTTGTGCTGCCCATCTCTGGGACTCGGCTCTTAGGTAGAGGGATAGCATGATGGATGGATGGATGGATGGATGGATGGATGGATGTATGGATGGACGAACAAACAGATGGATAGTTCGTCCGATGTCTGTTATGACGTATTGGTGTGTGAAACTGTGAATTTGGCTTTAATAGCAACCTTATATGAACGAGTAGATGAGGATCGAATAGGTGAGAGGGATGTGGTGAAATATGAAGGTTAATAAGTAGTCGAGGAGGGGAAGAGGTGTGAGGCTTGGTATGGGATGTTTCACTCCCCGTATTGTCTTAATTTAGTAAGAGTAAATAATGTTTTATATCATGACAATAGACCAAAATAACTCGTGGAGAAGATCTACGTCGAGGCTACACAGACAACTTTATTATATCGCTTGATGGACGTAATTCGGTCTTGGGAGTTCGGCAGCACCCATGGCACCATCGTATTTTCAGGGTCTGATCAGGTCGCGGCAGCCACGGGGGGTCACGCGATGACGACAGAGTTGCAACGCCGATAATAGCCCTGGCAGGCCGGCTGCATAACTGCCTTAGAGAGCTTTCCTGTGACTCGGAGGCTTTGCCGAGGCGCGAGCTCCCACGTAAGTCGCCGTACCGACTAACCCGTATAGGTTATACGCCTATGTCGGCCATAGCCGCCTCGTTATTATATAAACATTTGCATAGGTCCATTTGCACCTCAATAGGGCGGCACTATTATTCCCGAATTATGGGCGAGGACCGGCAAGGCCGGGAACGCTCCAGCCTAGGCACGCTCCAGTGAGGCGTCATGCGATTCCATGTGGAAGGATTCTGAGTCTGAGGAGAATAAGGGAAGTACAGGCGAGATATACACGTGTATATAAGACATCAAGCCATCTAGGCACTACCCAGATGTGCAGGTGTGTTTTGTTGATTGGTCTTCGTATTGGATGAAAATGATGAAATGGGCAGGTTTTAACTGCTGTTTGAAAGATCCATGTCTGCGGGGAAATAGTGTAGATAACCTTCTTTTTATGCATTCGCGGGGCTGTCATGTTATACATACATAACCTCTGTTATACATAGGGCGCAAGCTAACCTAATAATACTTACACAAGCACTCCTACACTTATACACACTAACACGTTATGTATCCATACATATTGACATACGAGTAGGTAGGTTACGCCCTTTGCATCCCGAGGTCAATTCATGCCGGCAAATAGGCAGTCAGTTTATAGATAGTTCCTCTAGTTCTAGGTTAGCTACAGTATTTCAATTCAACTTAAATAACCACCTACACGCACATGGCATCCCGCCTTAGGCCGGTTCCCAGGCTTTTCCAACAAGTGTCAGCCAGAAGGAGAACAACTGCTCAACCCAGCTCTAGATTTCATCGTCCCATCCGCATAGCAATGGCGCCCATCTCGACTCCGCCGCCGGGCAAGTATGAGTGGCTGGTCGTAGTGCCCGACAAGCCTGGCACTGCCCAGAAGCGACTGGAGGTGCGCCCGTGAGTCTACCAACCAACCCTGTCCCCATGTGCCCCTTTCCGCTCACGTGCATTTGTCTCGTTCATCAGGAAGCACTTTGAGGGTTTAAAGCCGCTCCTTGAGTCTGGCCTGTTGAAGACCGGGGGTGAGTATTCTTCTTTTTATTTGTTTTATTTTATTTTACTTTATTTCTTTTTCTTTATTAAAAAAAAAAAAAAAAAAAAAAAAACCAATAATAAAACGAAATAAAAGTCTTCTTCTCTCCTTAAACATACTCCTATAAATAATGAGATACTTAACCCCCTTCAAGGCGCCGTCCTGAACGACAAGCCCGAGACCGAAGACCCCTCCGAGTTCGACTGGTACGGCAGCACACTCGTGTTAGTCGCTGAGTCCAAAGAGGAGGTCAAGGAGATTCTCGCCAAGGACATATACAGCATAAGTGGCGTGTGGGACGTCGACAATGTAAGTTCGGTCTAGTCAGATGTTGGTATATTCGTATCGCTAACAGTCACCTTCAGGCGCAGATCTGGGCTGTAAGATTGATTTTTTTTTAACGACCGTAATAATATATGACGTTGCTAATTCATCTTACTAGGCGAAGATCGCTTTCAGAAACCCCTGAGCTGAGCTGAGATGTGGCTGTTACGATTTTCTTGGCATTGGGTGCAACCCGGCAGACAGGGGAGGTGCTTCGGACGCCGATTCTAGTCGCTATTATATGCTCCCAGCAATCAGAATTAATGATACATTGTCCTGCTTCCTCGCGGTTGCAGTTCAGAATATGATACCGGTGTCCCTCCCGGAACTGGCCTCAAGTGGCCCTATCCGGCTGTACACGCGAGTCGTGACTCGTACATCAATGAATCGGTCGCATCAGACAACAAATAACCCCCAGCGTTGCGTCAATAAAGCTCTATGGTTCTGGGGTCTTCTCCTCCTCCGCCGCTTCCGCCACTACTCTAAGCTCATAGTTCAAGTCGAAACACTCGGCCAAAAGTTCATTTATACTGCCTTGGCCTTCCGGGATATCCTCCCCGACCATGAACTTGCCATCAACCCTCATATTGTCAATAGAGTTGAGCTAATCGAGCTAGTCAGCATTGCGGGGCTCTATGAACTGATTCGGGGGCATACCTTCAAGCTGTAAGGGTATAACTCTCGAACCGAGCTTACGCCACCATTCTCCTTAACCTGGATAAGACAACGCTTGAGAGTTTGTAGCTGATTATAAATCGGCAGAAGAGCCTCGGAAACCGGCTCTGACGATATCATAAGATGATATATGTAACCATAGCTTCTTCGAATCAGGTAAAGAAATGTCTGCAACACAATCAGCCTATCAACCAAGGACGTAATCCCAGTCATGGAGAAAGCATACCCGTTGAACGTATAGCTCTGCCGGTTGCCCTCGCTCATCCAGCCAGTTGCCGTCGACTCGGCTCTCGTCAATTTTGTCAAGCTGTCGTTGATAGTCGTAAAGATCCGTTTCCCGAAGCGACCATGCCTGAGTCAACGACAACTTGTCGAGCTCATTTCTGATACCAACAAGTACATCATAGATCGGCCTCCATTTGTCCGGAAACTGGCCGTTGCTGGACAACACGTCAGCATGCGCCAGCATACAAGTGAGCACGACATACTTCTCTAATACGATCTTCGTATACGCCAAGCATCTCTCTAGCAGACTAGACACATCATCGCTTCCCTTCAAGACGTTTCCATCTTGATCAACAAACTTTCCGTCTATCCGTTTATTACCGATCTCAATCAGTTCCGCCTCGCGTTTGTGTATCTCTGCCGGTGAGAACTGTAATAGACCGTTAGTAAAGGTGTATTGCGAAAACGCAACGAGGAGGGTCTACCTTAGATTTGGTGTTGATGACGGCCATCTGCCTCAATATCGAGACAAGCTTCTCCGCTGTCGGTCTTAACGGCCCGGCGACATCCTCAGTTTTCTTTTGTAAGTTTGCCAAAGAGGCCCGACAGCGTTCTATTCGGTTCGCGATCAAGGTTTCAAGAAAAGGGTCAGTCTTCGTGTCAGAAGCGCGTTGTACTATTTCTGATAGGTGCTCTAGGGTGTGTGACATGCTCTCAAGGTCCTTAGCGGAGAACAAGTTGGATTCCGTCAAGTGGTCTAGGAGCCGCTTGATAGTCGAGGTCAGGGCATACGCGGCGGGCGCTTCGTTTTTGCGACCGATTGTCATAAAGAACAACGACAATAGCTGGAAGCAGCTGTCTACCACCCTATCAACTGTTACGGCGCATTAGCTATATCTAATAGGTAATGGCTGCAAGTATGGCGGACTGATGTGTAGTACCTTGGTTCTCTTCAGTAGGTTTCCCACCTCTGATCTCGTTTAGACGTTTGACTTGTTCGATGGTCCGTTCGTAGAGCACCATGACATCCTGCGATCGAACATACGTGGTGCGATCTAGCTTGCGTAGTTGTAGTTGGTCGCGGATAGCAACCAGGTTCGCGAGCACCTGCTTCTCGGCCTCATCGCTGGGGGCCGGTATCTTTGGGGTTTCCATTCCGTCGCAGCCAGGATTGGGTAGATATACCTTTCGCTATGATCTTCCACGGACATAGAATATCGAGAAAGCACCAATGCTTCTGGTGAACGGAAGACGGCTGGACGGAACTTTTCTTTCGCTCTGGTCTTTGTGTGCTAGTCGTAAGCCGGCACCGGTAGCAGATAGTGTCTCCAATTCCTTGTAAGTGGATGGATGCCCACCAGGTTGAAGTTAGTTTGTCAGTGTATGCAGTAGTGGCAGCAGATGCATGTAGCGCCCAATGACGTTCTTTAACGTCACGGAAATAGGAACTAATAAGGCAGGGGGATATCTCAGTAAGATTCAAGGCTGTCTGCCTGGCTGTGTTCCCGTTTGCCGTGGGCACTGTCCGTTTTGATGCGCCAGCCTAAATAGAACATAGGTCTTTATCATCGCCTTTGATTGGCATGTGCTAGAGCTGTACTGCTTGATCAACAGGGAGTCTTGGGCAGGAAGAGGCAGCATGGCATAGAAAGATGCTAGGATGCCCGGATGGCTGGATGCGCTTTGCAGCTGATGGGAGGGGCGACTGTTACCCCACTTGGTCGATCCATTCATCAATGTTCTCATCATCAGTCTTTCTCTACCAAACTCTTTTAAGTGGCTCCTGATGGGTCCCTTTATCAGACGCTAGCGTTTTATTGGTTCTAGTAAGCAGCCAATCAAATTGGGTCGGCGGTCTTACTTCGCGAACGGAAGCTCGATTTTCCTTCCGATTTAACCCTACCTTTTTCCCACCACAAATTTCGCATTGGAAAAGTGACTTCGGGCAATAATCCACGAGCGCAAATCCACAAGATAGATCTTCGAGGTGTCAGCCAATTCGACCACTCGACACACACAAAATATACACCTTCACACATTCTACGAAAATGTCGACCGCCGAACTCGCCTCGTCGTACGCCGCGCTCATCCTCGCCGATGACGGTGTTGAAGTCACTGTAAGCAAGAGACATGCCCCTCATAATTTCCTCGGGCTTCCGAGCTCGTGAGGGGCGAGATGATCCTTGGCTAGAATGCTAACAATGGTTGATCAAACAGGCCGACAAGCTCCAGACCCTTCTCAAGGCCGCCAAGGTCGCTGATGTCGAGCCTATCTGGACACAACTTTTCGCCAAGGTACGACCGACCGATGGCCGAGTATACAGGAAAACGATCGTTTGCTGATGCGCATCTAGGCTCTCGAGGGCAAGGACGTGAAGGAGCTGCTATCTAACATCGGCTCGGGCGGTGGTGCTGCCGCCGCTGGCCCTGCTGCCGCCGGTGGTGCCGCCGCGCCCGCCGAGGAGGCCAAGGAAGAAGAAAAGAAGGAAGAGGGTACGTTGCACCGTCGCGCGCGATGCGTCGTCGCAACAAGTTTTACTAACGCCTATCACAGAGAAGGAAGAGTCGGACGAGGACATGGGTTTCGGTCTCTTCGACTAAACAACCGCTACCGCGGCAACGACTTCCTTTCCCTTTGTACTTCGACTGCATGGCTTTGGGGTTTTATACACCATTGGTGTGGCGTGAAGGAGGCAATATCAGGATGCCTTGGGCAAAGTTCGTTATGTTATAGGTTAATATGACGATGCACACTGAAGACGAATTGACAGACACGAGGAACTGAACACACTGTGAAAGGGCTGGCTCGCAACGGAGGTCAAGAAAAGACCCGCACAGGAGAATCCTTTTCTCCAAGCTATGTAGAGACCAAAATCGGTTGCGAAAAGGGATCGCATGCATAATACGGGCGTACACTTTGCAAATCTCTGTCTCAGATCCCATGAGTAGCCATATGCTGATGAATTCTCCATTTTATCCCTTGAGTTCCCAACAAACACCCCGTCATGCATTCATGATAGTCATGACTTCTGTAAGTAATTGAACAAACAGCCTATTGCACGAGGAGCGCAGCGCTCGGAACCAATCCGGCCTCCTTCAACGTCTTGCCGAGATCGAGGTTCCCCTCAAATATCTTTCTGGGAAAATTCTGGACGAATTTCGTAACAGTAAGACCATTCTCCGACTCCAGCATCTGGGCAACCTCAAACAGAGTGGTATCCGCGGGCAGCGTCTTCACGACGTTTCCGCTACTGGTCTGTAGTCTTAGCCGGGCCTCGCTGTGAGTTGCTGCTGGACGAGAAGCAGCCGCCGGTGCTGGTGCCGGCGCCGCGGCCGTCGTAGGGATAGGCCGGCCCTCTCTCGCGGCTTTAGCCTCCTCAGCCTTGCGGCGCCGCTCCTCCTTATCTGCCTCGATCTTCGCCTTGATGCGCTTCTTGGCCTCGATCTCGTCGTGCTTCTCCTGCCGCTTCTTGGCGGCCTCCTTCATCTGCTCCTTGCGCTGGAGCTCCTCCTTCGCGTCCTCAGACTCCTTGGTGGCCTTTCGACGGATGGCCTGGGTAACTGTCAGTGATTTTCGATTCCTCGGTAGGCATGGGTAGTTAGTGAGTGAGTGAATGGAATGTACCTCGTTGCGCTTCTGCTCCTCCTTGTCCACCTCGGCCCGGCCGGCCTTCTTAGCCCTGACCCGCTCCCGCAACTCCTCGAGCCTCTGCTTCTTCTCTTCCTCCGTCAGAGGCGCGATCTCCTCAGTAGACTCGGCAAAATCAGTGTGTCCCCTGCAAGCCGAGTGAGTGCTTAGAAACCTTCGCCATACCGAGGTTTAGGTAGGACGACACTCACGACTTGTTGGCGTGGAACTCGGCTTCGCCCTGGGTACGGAATTTCTTGCCGCACTCGTTGCAGACGAGAGACATTGCCATGGCGTCACCTGCAACCTTTTCCACGTTGGCACCGGATTGCGCTTCCGCCTCCGCCTCCTCGATGAGCTCCTCGAGGGGCGTGTCTTGGGTCTTCTCTAGCCAGTCCATCGCATCCGGCACTAGATAGCTTGTCAGGTAATCCAAATCCATTCGGTCATGGGAGAACACGCACATCCGTCTGACTTCTTCACGGCCAGTTCGGCACGTGACTTGTCGAAGCCCATCTCCAAGAGCTGGTCGAGGACTGACTGTGACATATTGATGATGTAGTACGTCAACCGCTCAGGTGCTGAGTGAGAATGGTATCGGAGGGAATAATGAAGTGAGAAGGAGAGAATTGATGTGACAATCTGGTATTTAAATTTCTCAGGTAATAGAACCGGCAAGTTATGGAATATTTCAGATCAAAGGAGCTCAGAAAACTTCAAGCAGTACGTACCTAGAGTCTAGTTGGTTCCTGGCACGTCATGCCAGATGCTGCCTCCAATCTTATGTACCTAGGCTGCTCCATTTAGGTAGGTTCCATGTTAGGTAATTCATAGCTCAATTCAACCAAGGTTGGCCTGGGTTGAACGGACTTATCTAATTATGTAACTTGCACAAGCCTACAGATTACCTGCATCGAAAACACCAACATTATCATACCCGACTACCAGGTACCTAGAGATATACCGGAGATCATAACCAACTAGAACAAAATCATATATGCACAACGACAACCTCTATAAATAATTTCTCAAGCTTAATAGTAGTACATATTTAAACTGCAAAGGGTTTAAAAGCTCTGAAATATACAAACAAAATGTTAGATTTCATAATTGGCTGTTATAGCTGCATATGTGGTCTTTAACAGCCTGACAAGTAGCCCTCGGAAGTATTTGTCCATGTTAATTGGAGGTACTGAATTACAGCTGGCATCCATTCAGCCAATGACTTAAAGACTGCCCTGATGATGTGAGAGGATCCCCCCGAGGCCGCCTAAAAAAGAGACCTAAACCTGAAATGAATGGCTGCCCAGAGCGTCGGACAGGACTGCAGGATAGGGCCGTTGCTGCCAACTTAACCATGTCGTAACACAAACCGTACAACACCTGGGCACCACCCGACCTGCCGATGCCCATACCACGTACCTAAAATAATACCTAGCTCCTTGTTCCATCCTCACCTTTCCTTACTAATAATAAGATCCTTTTTACTTCGATTCTGCTACCTCGGACAGCTGAGGCACAAAAATCTTTCTATTGAGTATTGACGACGCGGTTCATTCTCCTTTGTAATTTATCTTCCGTTGCCCTCCTTTTATTCGACAAGACGAAGCTTGCGATCACTTCGACCATCTGTGTTGACCCCGTACTTGCTACGTAATCCCCGAACCCACGTCGCCTCAACACGACATCTTTCATCCTAGGCTCCCCCGTGTTCCGTCGCATCGAAATATAGCAAACATGTCCGTCGAGATCGATCCTCAGGAGCTCGGCTTCCGCCGTACGTCGTAATCGAGGCCCCAACATAGGCCCCAATGCCCCGTGTCTTTGTAGTCGTTGTGCATGCTGACAAGACATCATAGGGCCCTTCACGGTCGAGGTTTCAGAAGTCTTACGGATTAGAAACCCTAATACCCATCCTGTGGCTTTCAAGGTATGGTACTACATATGAAGCCCTACGCGCAGTCTAAGAACCACGAACTGATGAACCTTAGGTGAAAACTACTGCACCAAAGCAGTATGCCTCCTCACGATTATTACGAATCATCCGACAGGACGAGAGCGAAAATGCTGACGATACTTTCTTCTCTCTAGATACTGCGTCCGACCGAATTCGGGTCGTATCGAACCTGGCAAGGAGGTGGAAGTTTCCGGTGCGCATCCCCTGAGGTATTACGCGCTTCCACTGCTGACATGTCACAGTCATTCTTCAAGCTATGAAGCAAGAACCTCCCCTAGACACGAAATGTCGAGACAAGTTTCTAGTACAGTCTGTCGCAATCACTGGCGACAAGGAATTCGCCAACCTGGCATCGATTGTGAGCTTGAGACTACATCATCCTCGCTTAGACCCGATTACTCAGCTAACGATATGCCAAGTGGGATGCTATTGATAAGTCATCGGTACAAGAAAAGAAGATTCGAGTTGTCTTCCTGCCTGCTACAGGTGCTTCCGGGCCCTCCCAGCTTGAGACGCCGAGTAGAGCTCCGGCGGCCGCTGGAGTACGTTTATTCAGGTTACCCTAATGATATTCGCAGTGCGCTAATTTCGTTATAACAGCAAGATGCAACACCCGACGTAGCGCCTCCAGCGTACTCTTCTCCCGGCGACTATGTAGTTGGCCAAGCAGAACTGAAGTCGTCCCCAGATGAGAGGGAACCTAAACGCGAAGAGACCCCATCACTCGCAGGCCCCGCCACTATATCCGCATCCAAACCCAGCGAGCCGAGTCGGGAGGAGTTGAAGCAGCAGCTTCTGCAAGCCGAAAAGACGATTGCACAACTGAAGCAAGATCAAGGGGGCTTAAGACAGCGCAAGACGGGAGGGGCCGAGGACAAGTCGAGCTCTAAGCCAGCCGAACTAGTCCAGACGGTACGGTCGGGCACCGAGGGCGTACCGGTCAAGCTGACGGCGATCCTGTGTTTGCTGAGCTTCTTGCTGGCTTACCTCTTCTTTTAGGCTGCGATGAGGATGTTCCTACAGATCTTGCCCGAAGAGATACCGAGGAGCGCTTGCTACGGCCACGGCATGGGGAGGCGCGTCGTCTATTAGACCGAAGAATTACGCCAAGGGAATAAATACAATACCGAATGTAGCGATTATAGTAAGGATGTATGCGGGCTATTGTTGTTGTTGATTGATGTTGTCGTAAGAAGACTGCTGTGCTAGCCGGACGGGAGAGCTAGGACGACAGGGATCACCAGGAAGCTACACTTTGTTGTTACGACAAGCTCGTTGTACTTCTAGCATTAATTCTCTTTTGTTGCTTGTTTGGCTGACACTGTCTGTTTAGAGGCAAGCAAGTACCTATAGTTTGATAACATATTCACGCATGATTTTGTTTTCGTGGTGATCTTATGATCGCCAAGATCCCGGTCTGAATGGAACTCGAGCTACGGGATGTATGTAAAACGGGATCTAGAACAGCCGTATCTACAGTACTTACTGTACCATTATCTCTACCTAAGCTGCTAACCTAGGTAGCTAGTCGGTCGCCTTACCTACTAATAAGTAACTAGTTCAACCCAATCACCAGTGTAGATAGCCAGCCAGCTACCTGCCTCCTGAGGTTGAAACATACGCAACGCAACGCAACGCAACGCAACAACATGAACGATGAAGGTAGTAAGGGAATGAATGCCCAGTGCTAGCATATATAGCCGGCTAGCTATGTAGCTATCTCTATTCTACCTATTTTCCGCGGGTTGCCGAAACGCCGGATTATGTCCCATAATAGAAAGTAGGTAACCCCTCCTTCCTTCCCACCCCTATTTTTTTTTTGAAGAATTATTGTAAGCCTTCATCACCATCACCCGCACACACATGCAGCACACCGTGCATACGTAGATAGATAGATTAGTATACATAAATACGCACATACATATATACATTGGGGCTGCCAGTCCCGTTCGGCAAGCCCAATCTACCAGTGACCTTTATTTCGGACTTAAAACTCAAGGCCCTCGGAACCTCAAGCCTCGATCTCGTTCTGCTTCCAGTCGGCCTGCTGGCCGACGAAGCGGCCGCCCTCGCGGCGCTTGACGCGGCAGCGGATGCCGACGTTCTCGTCGAAGACGAAGCGCCAGATGGCGTAGGTCCAGGAGCGGTGGCGGGGGAGGTCGTCGTAGAACTCTTTGGCGACGCGGTTGAGGGCCGGCAGGCGGGTCCAGGGCACGGCGGGGAAGTCGTGGTGCTCGTTGTGCAGGCCGACGTTGTAGGTCAGGAAGTTGAGCGGGCCGTAGTACGAGAAGGTCTCGGGCACGGGCAGGCGGTTCGAAGGGTCCCGCTGCGCGGGCGTCACCGTCTCGTACACGTAGTGCTCCGCGATGAAGTGCCCCGCCAGCGGGTGCAGGCTGCCGGCCAGGAAGGACGACAGCAGCAGGTAGAGCAGGGCGCGGGTGCCGAGGGCGCGGTGTATGATCAGGTCGAAGGCCAGCTGCGCGGCCACGTTGGCGGCCGACAGGCGCGTGAACGGCACGCGGTACACGCACATGGGGCGCACGGCGTAGAAGAAGATCTGGAAGGTGCAGAAGAAGGCCTTGCCGAGGATGGAGTCGAGGAAGACGGCCTCGAGCGCGGTGGGCAGGTCCGTGTCGAGCCCGTCGACGCCGAGCGACTTGTGGTGCGTCAGGTGGTAGGGGCGGAACGAGGCGCTGTAGGGCACGCCGATGGGCAGGTTGGCAACGATGGCGAACAGCCGGTTCGCCGTCGCCGACCGGAACGCCAGGTTGTGGCTGATCTCGTGGATCGCCAGGAACAGGTTCTGGTTGGCGGTGGCGCCCACGACGTAGGCCAGGCCCCAGAAGGGGAGGGAGAAGAAGGGCTTGTTGCGGACCAGGTAGGCGCAGAGGATCTGGAGCGAGACGACGAAGAGGACGACGTATTTGGTGAGCGGTTCGGGGCCGCAGAGCTTCGTTACCTTTAGGAACATGCGTTAGCTAGCTGGTCCATTGTTTGGTGTTGTTTGTTGTTGTAAGAGCAGGATTACCTCGGGATGTGCCTTGATAATGGCCAGCCGTCTAGTCCGATGCGGCTCTTCGGTGTACGTCCAGAAGAAATCATGATCCTTCGCCTCAACGGAATCTCGCTCCAGCTTCGTATCTCCATCTTGGTGATCCCCGCCCTTGTCACCGGCCTTGTCGTCAATACGGACCTTTCTCTCCTTGATGGCCTCGGGGACGCTGGTGACGGTGGAAGCTGATGGGGGGGCCATCTTGGTATACTGCTCTGGTCTCACCTGCTGGAGGATCTCACAACTAGAAGTTGAAAAAAGTGAGAGAGAGAGAGAGGAGACGTTTTGAGCTACATGTACGGAGTACGTACTTTGTGTATGTAATTGAAAAAGAATCAATGGGTAGGTAGGCATCCAGCATCTCCAACTGCGGTGAAGACCCTGTATCTGGCCACCCCGAGGCTTGGTGGGCTGTTCTAGGGGTTCAATTGGCGATCCTCACCCAATCAATTTCAGCTGTCGTGCCACAAGGGTTAATCAGGGCCCTGTAACGGTCGCACGGTGGTACGTGACCCCCACTTCGCCTTCGTTACCGGCGATCCGCTCCTATGAACAACTCCCTACAACCTCTGTACCGGGTAGCTTCTGTTAAGCTTTATTGTATGTAAGCACATTCACTCTTATTATTAACATGAAGCTCGTGACTACTAGTATTCAAACAGCGACATATTGTCCATTATCTCCAGCTGAAGTTTATTCCAGTTATATAAATTTATATTTTAGCCTCGGGTGTTCTGATTCACTGTTCAAGCGAAGTACGGTCCTGTACGTATTCCCTACGTTAGTATACCTATTGTCGTTCTCCCTGTTGTACCCCCGGTCTGAGAAGAACAACATAAAGTAATAGCCACCGCGCTTAAGCGCATGGATTGCCCCTAAATACCTACGAGAGTAGACGGTCGTCAAACAAGCAGTATACATAATGATGTTATTATTTCCATACAAAAGCTGCGATAAAATAATCTTTCGGGGGCAGTTGAAAGATATTTCCCTGCTTTGGCCTGAGCGAAAAGGACATGTTTGGTGTTCAGCAGTCGTTGAAAAGCGCAGTTGTTGTAGAGTATATAGCAGCCGCCTCGTTCATGTTTTCACGGAAAGACGCCGAGTTAGACACTCTCTTCAACCTTCTAAATTAGGGAAAGGTGGAAGGGTTTTCTGAAGAAATACGGCGTATCAGAGCCGGATATGAAGTATAAGAGACAAGGTGATCGAGATTAGACCCCTTGGCCGATTCAGGAGTTGGCCATCCTCTCGCACTTCTGCCGTCAGTTCTTGAATCAGAGCAACGGCGAAGTCTATTGCTGAATTGGTAGCATCGTGGATCTCTCAGGCGTATTAAGCCTCAAATATCTACTCATCTAATTACGGCTCTTACAACTACTGTTATAGTCAATTCTACTTACACAAGCCCAAGCACATCTAGGTAGCTTGAATAGAGGAAGACGCCTCTAACTTTTTCGTTTTAGACTTACAACATATCCGGAGATCACCGTCTAGCAAGGAGACTAGGCAGCTCGTCCCATACGGCTAGTTGTCGGTTCTCAATTATGTATATGTACACATATCACAAGCCTCAACTTCACACTACTCCTACAGACGGTTTATCGACCTAATTTAGTCGACCATGTCTAGTGTTTCTGTTTAGGTGATCCGGGGTGATCCGGTCGCTTGGGACTTCGGAACTAGTGTAAGATGGTACCTAGTAATCCGAGACGTACTATACACTAGAGCTTCGTAACCGTATTGCGCAACTAATAGAGGCCTACTTTGACTATGTACATAGTCCTCCATCTGGGGAACGACTGACTGAGTTCCTTAAAAGGCACTAGTGACATCTCACACACAGTAAGCTAGACAAGTCTAGCGTCCAGAACAGAACTTTAGACGGTCATGTACCTGTCGTTCGATAGTGCATGTTTCTCTTTTCGTAGCACAGGAACCCGCCGGCGTGTCGTTCCTACGGAAGAGCGCCACAAAAGCAGTGTAAGGCTCGCCTCGAGCTAACCTTCGTTTTATCGCTAAACGTGAACACCGATGAGTCTTGGGAAGTCAAGGCCAAAGCTTATTCGAATATATTGATGCCTGATACGTACAAGTCCTCAATCATGCCATGTCCTGTTGTCAGAGGGCGCACCTACCAGGATACGGTTCGGTTCAAGCTCGTCAGAGAAGCCCTGCTAAAAGACAGTACTATTGGCGTCACTTAAGAAATGCCTAGCTATTACCATCGAATATCATGCGGAATTCGGGTCAACGAAGACTGCGTAGGACTCTACGGGGTCTGAGAAGACGTGAACCTCCTATTAGGGACAACACTAGATGGCGTAGATGGGCTTGTCGAACCCTACATTGATCAAATGTTTTCAGTATGCGAACAGTCACGTAGTGATGCTGGGAAAACATTGCCCATCAAGGTGTAGTGCCTTGCAAGCAGTGCTCTAGGTGGCGGCATGATATGAAGCCTCTAGTGTAATATGTGCTCAGTATTACAGTACATACCCGGTTCCGGTCTAAGGCTGAGATCTTCCCTGGATTGGAATACTTCGGTATTTGCTGTGTGATACACGAGGGTCTCATTGATGCTAGCCTTGGATGACACTCCCAAGATGTCCTAACCAGCATCTCATAGCAGACATCTGGAGGTATCGGACAGCGGGTGGGGAACTTCTTGCCCATCTGATATACCGTGAGCAGGCTGTAGATTATTCTACGGAACTATGTAACAGGTAACCATCTCGTATTAAAGCAGGCTTAAACTGAGACCTCTGTAGGATCTTGTGACAACACACAGGGACTGTCCATGGACCAAGAGGCCCTCGACACAGAAGTGCAAGTGAAAGCGAACTAAAATAGGAAAGCCGTCTGGGGTAGTATGAGGCAGTGAATCTATTGCTTGATAAGCCAGAGGAACGCAAATCCAGGGTTGGCGGCCTTCGGCTAGCGGTTCCGGCAGTGTGACCATCGAGTACAGCATTCCGGCTCGGTGGACGAGAATAGTCCGGGAAGCTCTGCTATTACTTGCATACTCATCTCCAGCCTTACGAGTCTGTTAAGGATCTGCTTAGGTAGTATTCAACTTACGCTTGTCTCTCTCCATTCCCTTCTCCGGCTCCGGTGGCAGGTTGACGCAGGACGGGTTACATGAATGGGCTCTAACATGCCGACTACGTCCTTGCGGCTGTGACGGGCATCGTATACATACGTATGTATGTGATTACTTAGGGGCCAAGGTAAAGTATCGAGTTATCCTATCAGAAACCTAAGAACTGACGCAAGCCGACGGAGTACTACTACCGAAGTAATCAAGAGTCAAGCCAGTAGCGTGGTTGCCTCACTTGAATTGGGCGAACTAGGTATAATACGCAGTACATGTACAGGGGTTAAGGGTTAGCCCATCCTACCCAGCACTTGCACCGCCCCCAACACGACTTCTGGTCCTGGGGATGGAAACCCCATACATACATACGAAAAACATGTCTGTAAGTACTGCAGCCCGATAGGGGGAAATGCGACGCATAGGGTGACCTCACACCAATCCGGCTTGATGTATTGCTTTCCTGCATCCGGAACGTCACCGGAGCTGACCTCTTGGTACTGCGAGGCCCCGGTAACATATATAAGAGCGCGAGGAGATCTCTATGTTTCTATCTCGGCATTGAATATGTTGTGTTGCTTTGTCCTAGCCGGACTGCAGGACATCTGCACCTGGATGAAACCCACGCCAACTATGGGTGTGTGACGCCGGGAAATAAACAGACGTGCCTTATGCATCTATTTGCCCACCTCAAGAGCGAAGCCGAACCTTTTACTCGGGAGATCCTGATACATGGGTTTCTCGAACCAAGCCCAGGGCGTGTCTCCTTCAGGAGGAGGTGGTAACGTATGCATGGACGGAACGTCCGTCGAAGTGGAGGTTACAACGTATGGGGCTGACGGGCCATGAGAGACGTGTCCCATGGCTGTCTCCTTGCCCTTGGTTCCGGGTATAACGTCGTGAGAATGCTTTAGAGTTCCGTTCGCCCCCGGCTCTGAGCAAAAGCCGGCCCCTTCTGCCTCGCGTTGTGAATTTGCCATATCTCGCTCACCTAGCACTCTTCCGCCGTATATCATTCCTGTTAATTTGGCAGCGGGATCGAAGCTAAGGTAGACCAGCGCCTTCAAGCCGTTAGAATCCGTGCCGGTTGAGTAGACCACTGAGCGTTCGTCGCTCGAGGCGATGATACTACCCAGATAACCGGGCGGGTTGAGTATCTGATAGACATCGTCTAAGAGTTGGTCTGAGTTCCATTGTTTCTTCCTCGGGGGCCACCTATATATTTGATTGGGTTGGTACTGCTGTGCGATTTGCTCGTTAAGAGTCAACCCATTATGTAATGCTGAATTTGATCTTGAGATTGTGATAGGTCTTGGTCTTCTGTATCCGGTTCTTAAGCATAAGCTTTGGCGGTTTAATGTTGCGTCAGAAGCATCATCGATCAGGTCCAAGAAGGTCTCACAACAGCGCTGATAAGAACGTAGATGTATCATGCTTCTTGTGAAAATCGATGTCACCGAGCTGTCGTCTCCCGGGTGCACGTTTTGTGGTAACCGGCCTTGTGGAGTTCTCTCCTTGGGCCTGTCAATGTATCCAATGAGTCCAGGAGACTGCGCATCCGTCCGCGCATCATGAGGGGTAGATAGCCTGCTGCTGACGCCTAACTCGCTGTTTTGTTGAAAAACTAATTCGGTAATGTAATAAGTTCGTAGACTACCACTCTGGCCCGCGAGCCACTCCTTGCGTGCCTCAATGATGTTGATTTTTCCAGAAGCCTCGTCCTTCTCCAGTTTTAAGAAGCCCCATCTGTCGTCTATAGGACCCTCGGCGTGCTGCCGCCTCCAACTACTATCCTTTTCCATAATTTCAGTCTTTGTAGGATCGGGCGTATTAAGACGGAAACGGAAACAATAGTAGTACGATGTCCAGTCAATTTCTTCCACTTCAAAGGCCGTCTGGTTAGAGAGTCCGTAGAAATATTCGTCTATAATCTCGAAGCAGACTGTAGAGGCCATGTCGTATCCAACCAAGTTTGACAAATGTATCTTCCGGGGAAACCAGGTACGGTCCCTGATACTAAAGCCTTGAAGCACCCATTTTCGAAGGCCGTCGGCGCCGGTTTCTGAATGAGTTCCAAAATATAGATAGTCCTCGTTATTCCGTACGAATATCTTAGCTGTAGACTCCAGTCGGATCTTTTCTAAGATCCGCTGCTCATCAGCTTTAAAGATCAGAAGCCAGTTTTCTGTGTTAGGCAACGCAAATGAGAATAAGCACGATGTAATGCCATTGGCGTGGTACAATATTCGAAACTTGTATTTGCGACTCTTCGCTGACCGCGGCACAGCCTCACGGACCAGAGTCGGGATATCTATGACAAGCTCGTGGCTCGTGGGGCCGTGAAGGTCCAGTATGCGAAGCCATCGCCGGGGGCGTGCTTCAATGATGTAACACAGTTTACCCCGAAAGTACTCATAATTGTCGGCCAATCCGACGATGCCCACTACGTACGGAGAGGCTTGAGAGAGTGCTAGTCTTCGCTTTGCCAATCGTCGAAGGGCTCGAGAAAAACAACCACTCAGCCGTGCCTCCTCCGCTTCCAATGTATAGGAAGCTTTTGCCTTTGATGTTGTCATCAGCAAATCATGTGTGGCTACGCCACTCCATTCTAAGGTAGTTGGCTTTCAGGGGTTCGCTTACAGTAATAATTGCCTTGCAAAGACTCTCCTCCCGCACCACATATTGAAAGTGGTGGCTGCATAGTGACAAATTAAAGATATCGTCTATTGTTAAGTCCTGTACAATATATGCCATAATTTCATAAGGCAACCGTTGCAAACCTGACGTCTTGTGCCAAGTCATCAGCTGACCCCTGGATGCTAACATCGATGTTGAACGAGTGGTATATCAATAACATAGAGATATTTCAGAGATGAGCCTTATTAAGCTTACAAGAGACAACATGCCTCAGATCCTAATGTATGGTGTGAATATGGTGTAAGGCTATGAGGGGGGGGCTAACCGGTACTTACTTACCTATATACCCAGGAAGCCGGCTTCTATAGCAACACGGAAACTACAGATCCAAGTAGATCTCCTCATGTACATATTCTCCACCATAGCGTAACTCCACGCGCAAGGCTCTCCCTCGCCGCGGCTACATGGCAGCCTCACCAGCAGCATTGTCAGATTTGACACGTAAGAGAGCACGAAATAACGGGCTATCTAAACAAATAGTAGAATATGATGTTTATTTAAAATTTCGTATGTTATTTATAAAACACTGTTCATTTGTAGGGCAGTGAAAACGTGGGAATGCCCATGGACTACCAAGTGAAGTATGTAATCGGTTGGAGGCTCGTCTAAACCCGCTCTCTAGGTGTACAAGGGTAATTTACCTAATTAGGACGAATCAATGATAACAGCCCCTGTAATTAATGAACTCCACTAGCTCCAGCAGAGCCGCAAATATACAGGGATGTACGTGCTTTAGGATAGTCCCAGGCTTGTACGTATGTACACACGTGTCTAGGTACGTTTGTAGTACTACCTAAGCACTTGTATTGCTATGGAGCTAGTTAACATACTGATTATAAAATATGTTATAAAGTATTGTAATTTTCTTAAAAATATATTTTATATTAGTAAATTAAATAATATATAAAAAATATAATGTTGAAATATTTAATATAATATATAAATATAACTTAAAATTTTTATTATAATAAAATATAAATAAATTTTTAAGTTGAAAATTTTATTATATATAACCGGTTATATGGTAATAATATAACAACCTTATTTAATTATGTTATTTCTAACATTAAGCACTTTATTCCCGTCCACATTCATTTGATGTATGATCCCGCTCAATTATTAATTACCAATGCCTCATCCCGGGAGCCACATACTTCAATATTCAGACCCCAATTTCCATCGATACTGGGACCATCCTTGACGCATGAGTCCAATTCATATGGCACTGTGATCAGATCTAGTTACGGATCTCCACAGTGTACACGTATCGTAGTATCAGCGGCCTTTGGTTAGTACCTTGAGCCTCATGTTTATGGACCCCAATGTCGGGAGGGATGATAGACGAAGCGGCTCCGATAGCATGTTGACTGCCTCAGTCTATATAATATTGCACTTCCAGATTTAACTAACTTCCCCTGACGTTACATCCGAGTTTACACGTCTTATGATTGCAAAGTAGAGGTCGTACTCATAGGCTCCCTTGCTTCGATAAAAACTAGCGCCCTTGATTAACTTGGGGGCGTAATGAGCATTCCGATCAATGATAGTTGGCCGTTACATCATTACCACACACTTGCGACGGCCCGATGATCTCCTGGCCATGTATGTGGACCACTTGGGAAGCTAGGTGCTAATAAGGCTCTGTAGGTATTCACGAGATACGTTACGTACATGAAATGAGACCTATCACAAAGATATGACGCGCATGGCTGCGGCTGAGAGATACCACAGATATACCAAGAACCTCTACGTTAGTCTAGTCCTGTTGACGAGACTTTGCTTGAGCTATCTTTCTTATACGCACACTTGGCTTGTTGTGTATCGAGACTAGCACAGAAAACAGCATTTATGGCTGTATTTGGCATATCAACTACGTCCAAAACCATAACTCCTCAGCTGCTCAGGAGATCAGAACCCAGAGTCCTCTATTTCCGCATCAAGTTGTTCTCAGGAGTCATTTACTCCTAAAACGTAGGCAACTCTTGAAACTGCCAAACAGAGCATTTACTGACTCCAAAACGTGAAATCGAATGCATTTAGGTCCATGGTACTCTCGGGCAACTATTGGCGAGAAACTGTCTGTGCCTCATAGCTACTTACTTCCTTAGAGAAAGCACCACCAACCTCGCCGACTAAAATTCGGGGGCCAACTGCAGGGAAACCCATTCGTATGGTGTCTTAATATCAGCAGAAACTTTCGGGGACCTAGCACTCGTCCAATGCCACCGCAATGGCAACTGCAATATTCCTAGATACTAGTACCGTCGATTTGCGCCAAAATACAACTGTCAGTGATCGAGGCTCCTATTATTTCTAAGCTAAAAAAAGCATACCGAGGCTAGCACTAGCTGTACGCTGACAGAACGTGTTTGGCCGTCAATGGACGATACCGGTTGAGCATGCTCGTATACGGTTTCACGAAACATGGAGTGGACGGGCATCACTCGTGAATCGCAGCAAGACCTGCCAGCCTTCGGGGCGGGGGGGGGGGGGGGGGGGGGCAGTTGTCGGGGGCGTGGTTAGGATTAATACTTGATTATGAGAGGTCTAAGTGACTTTCTTTGAGATCCCATGCAGTGACGTGCGAATCGCCTCGTTAACGCGAGGTTGTCTGTCAGATCCATTCTCCTTTCGTCGAATATTCCGGACTGACACGACCCTAGATAGGATAGGTCACGTCACATCGCACTGGTTGTAGCAACGTCCCGCGACTCTCCGCTCGGCTTACCCCTGTCGCAACTCGCCGAATAGCGTGGGACGCCAGAGCCTCAATAGTGTCCGTGGCTAGAGGTGTCGGTGTAATCAGAGCCCAAGTGGTACCCCCCGGCATTGGGTGGGCTATTCATTTGAGTGGTTATGATTAAGGGGACGTAAGTGACCGCAACGGCCGCAGAGGGACAATATCTACTGCTCATATTGGATAGTCCTGTGATGCTGGGGGTCATGGAGGTGGCGAGTCTGAATAAGGGGGTCTTTCTATCGCTTGACTGGCCTCGCATGCGGCCTAAGAGGGCTGGCATAAGCAACCCTTCGGCTGTGAGACATTGCTGCACGAAAAGGTATCGTGGATCTCAAGCCCAGTCCATTACTAGAATCAGAGCACGATACCGTTCAGCCCAGTGATCAGGTGTTGAAGCACTTGCGCTGAGACTCGCCACTTTAACGGTGAAAGGCTTCGTTACTTGTCTGGTGACCTGGGATCTTCCAGTTCTTTTTATACTGATTGGCTCGTCGCCAACCAATCTCGTGCCGTTGGCCTCTTTACATTCAAGTGGCTATGAAGAATGGGGTTCTTGTGGTTATGACCTAACCGGACTTTCTAGCTAACAAACAAGCTGCTGCCCAAACCCAAGCGTCACGCGGGCAACATTAATATACCCCTTTTCGAATATTCCTTTATTTTGTCTAGCGTTAATAGCCTTCTATTTTTCTAACTTTTCTAAGAGAGCACTGTATTCGTCTCGAATACGGTCGTCCCTGTCTATTATTGAGGCCTAAGCGTTGTAGGCATGCCGGCCCAAATGATCTCAACGACGGTGAGATGAGTCACCGCTTAAGAGATGTAATACGCCTAGACAATCCCTATTGGTCGTGCGACATGACTGTTGTGTGCTTGGGAAACCGTGTCCGACAGAACTAGAGTATTCAACCCTAACGAGCAACGCCAGTACCTAAGCATGAATAAATTGTCTTCGCTAGAGATGGAAGCTCTGATAAATGGGTTTATTCTACTACAGAAGCTGATGATGATAGATGTTGCCAGATGGAAGATACCAACAGCGACGGGCCTGAATGAAAGGCGTTCAAGAAAAACCGAACTTGACAAGATCACAACAGCCTGCCTTAGAGGCCGGAGAGGTAATACATGCAGTCTTTCATGTTCTAATGCAGCCCGACTCCATCATTGTGTACCTATGCTTGCAGTACAATAACATCGACTCGAAGTCTCCATGACATGACCAGACGAAACGAAAAAACCGCCAATGATAAGACACGATGTGAAAGCAGACGATGAAAAACCATGAGCTGGCATTGAGTGACATCTCGGGGCGAACAAGCTGAGTCATGGTCAGGAAGCACAATATGCGTACCTACATGTACGATCGTGAACACTGGTTCCGGCCCGAATGTCAGCGAGCTTTCGGCGGTTCGAAGGTGACTCGTTTCGTTTTCGTATCGCTTCCCAGTGCCCACCTCTACCAAAAATATGCACCGCTCAATACATCCAATTCCGCGGACTCAATATACCGCCATGGCGTTGCACCAAGAGCCTCAAAAATTCTTACCGCCACTCTGCTCATTCCAAATACATTGCGCCACACACCACGGCCCCTGCATTACTGGCGCGGACCTTTTGTGCGTACGCGATGGTTACCACACAATAAATAATCTGATATCGTCCCGGTGCCTCGCTGGCTAATATGGCGCCATTACGGCGCTGAGAAGACGAATCTGAGCAGCTACGCCACTGATACGAAAATTTTCCGTGGCGTCACTATCGCGCTGACGACATTGGAACCGCTTAATCTTCAACTGTCGGTCAAGGTTTTTTTTAAACCCTCAGAGGGTAGGAAAGAATTCCAGCAGAGGACGTGGCCAGGATGAGATAGGTATTGATTGTCTGTTCCTTGTGTTGGTCTCGAAGCATCGGATTGGCTTGGAATGATTCTGCGAACACTGACAGAGAAACTTGCGGCTGGGCTGAGCCCGATAAACAATCTAGGAACGAAACTCACCTGGGAAAAGAAAGTGGTAGCGGTAACCAAGGCTGAAATAATGAGCAGCTCCTCGGGCATGGGATTGCATCACGGTGCAACGACTAGAGCCACAAATGTCGGACATCTCGACAACAGTTCTCTGTGTGCCTTGTCTAGATAGATAGACCTCGTTGTAAGTGTTTCTTTTTCCCGAGCGATCTAAACACATCATTTGGACTCCTTGCACTTGTCAAGGACACAGAATGTATCGTAGGACAGCGATCATCGTACCACTTGTGCTACTTGCTCCCACTGCAAGCGGTCCGGCAGTAGTCAGGGGCTTCAGCCTTCCATTGCAGTGGTGCTGGTTCTTCGCCATAAGCCCTCCGTCTATTGAGCTGTGGGAAATTGGACAATAGTCTCATACGCCTATTTGCTCCTAGATATCTGGCCTCCTAGCTTTGGCGCCGAGTAAACCTAACAACTATACAAGTAAGTCGAACTTATTAGCACACTGAACCTTGGTTTAGAACGTAACCCTGTTATCGTAGCTAACCTACGTACTTCGCCTTGTCGTAACACGGTATGCGTCGATTATCTGTCATGGCATCTATAACATTGCGGCTCGAGTGGGCTAGATATGTTTTGGTTAAGGTCTCTCGGACGCTCTGCTCTTGCATGAATAGCTGCAGTGTAGCGGGTTGGATGGGTAGGTGAGCTGGAATAGCCATAGAATACGTGCCCGGGTTTGATCTTGTTTGCTAGGATTCTCAAGTCAGCGACGGTTTTGGTATAAACCTGCGAGCATATGTGCCATAGTTTCCAATAGTATTGCACGGATTATCTCGAAGTCAATTCCCTTATGACTTAGGAGGGTATACTTAGGAACTGTGACCCGATTATTGAACAGTATAGTATAGGATTATAGCTACTGCGTGTCCTTGGCGATGATGTTTGAGACCAGAGGTGGAGGGGATTCGGACTCAATCAAGCTCCATCTGACCAAGTCTGAGTATTGCGTCTTCGTCCTCCACTACCACTACCACTACCACTACCACTACAGCAAACGGGGTGCCGCTGTCCTCGCCGACGCAGGGCCATGGTGTCTTGAGTTGTTGTAAGCAAGATCTTACCGCTGAAAGGGGTCCGTTGGTACAGATTTGTCGACAGACGTGGCATTACCACTGATTGGTTGCACTCGTGGAATGAGTTGTTAAGTGATGGAGATGCTATATGTAACACGGCCTCATAATTAGAACGCCACAATGCAAGACCCTGCATTGAACTCTTCCATAGAATATATGTAATATATGCTATGTGATTCATTACGCTGAATATAACCATTCACCTTGAGTTGGGGCTGTCTATACGGTAGGTCATGTCGAGAGCTTAAAGCCGCATACCTAGACAAGCTAGCCCCCAGTTCTCAGAATACGTTACAGCAATAATTGAATTGATCCATAAGTATAAGTATCGGCAGTGATTAATTTGAATTATGGGCGTTTTGTCCTTTGCTACGAAATATGATGAGACGGAGGGAAAATATAAGTCGCAGTGTTTATTGTAACTTGATAAGTGTGGACGTTATAATTCGGAACCGTTATGTAGATACCGTGCCTGAATTTGGGGTACATACGGTAGAGAAATGATATGGGCAGAAAATAGCTCACACCAAAGAAACAAACAGTATCAAACTTTAATAACACGGTATAGGTATCATACGATTACCTACCTAAAACCGCTGCTTAGGTGGCTGACTACTACAAAGTAACTATTCTTACTTACTGCTTACCTCTGCGACCAACCGACGTTCTCTGTTCCCATTCAGTCAGTCACTACAGATTACATCTCAGCCTTTCCACCTACTACTAGACATACACTCACATCCATCAAGCATTCCGGTAGCTGCGAAAGTATTCCGGAAGGAAAAGATGGCTCCCAGAGGGAATATTACGCCACGAGTACGGGACGCGCATCCTCAATTTACACGAGTTCCATACTAATCTGACCCATCCATCAGACTATCATGGCTCCCGCTGCCGCTTTCACGATGGCTTGCGTCCTGTTTGTGTATGGGCACCTGCATCTCCTGTGCGGCTTGCGGCTATGTGCTAAATGAATGCCAGTTACACACGAACCTCAATGAGACAAGCCCGCCGGAATGCTGTATGTTTTTGAGTTTTTTTTTTTTTTTTTTTTTCCTTTTATTCTTTTCCAAATTTTATAAGAAATTTCCCCATACGGCTCCACTCATGCGGAATCATCAAATAGCTTATGTACTGTGCTACAGCAACTCGAACGTGAGCAAAGGCGTCACTGGGCTTCCTCTGGTGCTGGTGCCGGTGGCGGCGCCGATAAAGGAGAAAGGTAATGCGGCCACTTTAGGCGGCCCATCGATTCCGTCTAAGCCGCATTTATCTCAACTGGATGGGTTTTATTATGATGTAACTCGGCCCTCGAGGCGCGTCTCGCAGGGACGTCGTCACTGCAGGAGAGTCATCTCGGAGTGAAGTCATCCGGAGAAGGTTAGCGATTAGGGAAGGACCACAGCAGTTTCTGCCGTTAGTCAGCGTACCACTTCCAAGATTCACGAGATCGACGGCCGAGGCTTATGAGGCAGACGCCTTAATGCCCAATACTCAACCTACTCAGCAAGGTGTTCTCCGTACGAAGAAGACCCTTATGTATGCGTGATACAACCAGAATATTGTCACATCCTATTTACGCTGTACATATAGGGAAGTTTCACCTTGCCCCAAATGAAGCCACGCGTACCGATCACACCGTGCGAGTTCCTTCTCCTGGCGCGGCAACGTCTGTGCTCCGTGGCCATGATCTTTCCAGGCGTAAGGTGAGGCTGTCGAAGGTGACGCTTTATGAAGACGGCTCTGCAACACGACCCTCACCTGCTTTACAACTCCCCTGCGTCTCACCGTCCCTATTTACTGACGTTGCTTCGATACGTGGGTCAACATTGTCTGGTAGATGCTCGTCTGTAATGCTATTCGACCTACATTGGCGATCTTTGGCACGCTATACTCACTAATAACCAACCCCTCAAGATTTCATTTAAAGCCCCTTCGTGAAAAATACGATCATTGGGTATCTACTCGCTTCTAATTTCCTTATCGTTGCACCGGAGTATTGTCGATGGCTTCAAGGATATTCCAATAAGACCTACATCCAACGCCGCTGCCCACAGAGGCAAGTGATCAGAAGGCGCGTTCGTGTCGGCTGCCTCTTTACGCCTGGAGACTCCGTCTTGAACCTACATCAAAAAGATGATTACAAGCTTACCAGATAACAGAGTATTGATAGAGCTAGCCTTGAGACATATCTAGGTTCTCCCGGAATTACGAGCCTGGGAATTACAAAGTTGACAAGTCACATTCAGCATTCTACATATGTAGCTGCTTCGAGACGCTGGACATATTCAACCGGCCAATTTCAACTGTTCCACTTAGCTGACGCTCTCCGGTTGAGCCAGTAGCCACGGCCACAATCAGATGGTGCTTACGTATGTATGAACAAGTCACTGGCTGTGATGTGCCAAATGTCAAATCCTTATCTGCGGATCTGAGTCAGCATCTTCTCTGTCATAATACAACTAGGCTGGTACCGGCTCTCTCGTTTTGAATAACCGAACTCGCCCAAGTCAAACGAACCGACACATCACGGCCACGATGTGCTCCCAAAAACCATACAAATATAAGTGTCGAAGATGCGACGAGATTTACATGGATCAAGTCATGGATGACCGTTGGTGCAAACAAGCCAAAGACGCGGGTATCTGGCTGGCTTGCAATAAGCCGCTCAAATTTCTCAAGGAGGAAGTTATCGTCAACGGTTTTTGTGCGGATTGTACTCGGCGGAACTTCGAGGATAGCGTGGCGGACCTGGGAGCGTGAAGGAGTTTGAAGTCTGGTCACTGCTGACCTGGTTTGTTTTGAGGCGGTCTGAAACGAATATCGAGTCGAGATCCGAGCAGCGAGACCCAGAAATCCTTTCTATCACTGTGAAGTATTGGCATGGTTGGTTACTTGGCTATGATTTGACTTCACAGTGGCAGATTGCCTTGGTTCTACTTATTTGCTGATCTAACACATTCCATCCATCCGAGACAGCGAAACCTTGTCATACTTCGAGTTCTCGGCTGGCTAAGTCGACGCCTCGCTGATCGATAGGACGAGACGTCACGAGGAAGTTTGAGGCTTCAAAGTTCAAACCTTGCAACAGAGCTGTTCAGCCGGAGGATCTTCCGAAGAATCTACCGGGGGTCCGATACCGCATTATTTGATGATAACGGGGGGTTGTTAATGAGTGGGTTTGATAAATTTCTGGCAAGGCGGACGAGACGCCCAGTATTCTGTATACAGATTGTAAATTACACTAGATAGATCACAATATAATGCTTGCTAGTTATCCACAAATGCTAAGATGGTGGTGTATTATCATGGTAGGTAATTTGGAAGAGCCGATATCGTCAGGAACAAGGGGAAAATAATAAAAATAAGCCCCGGGTATAACAAGTTGCATACATGCATGTGTTTCCGTAAGCCTCACTTCCCGATCTCAAGTCGAAGTCGGTACGTAACCTAACAGCCAATCAAGTAAATCTGAAGCTGGCGGGTACGGCTGTAGCCGTATTGTTGCACCCAGCCCAATCGGACCGTTCGCCAGCTGGTCGTCGGGTCCCTGCATTTCATGAATTACTAATTAAACATGCACAGACCATGTGCAGATTCGCAATGCACATCTGTTCAATTTATTATTATTACAGGGACTGACACGACAAGTAGCGTAATCTAAAAATAACCTTATTATATCATTCCAGGAAGGTGAGTACTACATGTATTCCTACAACATTTACACGTAACAGGCTACATCTCACAAAGAACCGTCTTCATCCAAGACCTTGGTATCCCGTGTAGACCATTCTTCTGCTTTCTTTCTACCGCATACTTCCTAGGCGCCCCAGCCCTTGAGCAATCTACACATACACAGACAGTCCCTTCGCTATGAGATGACATAACCTTAGCTATCTACCTACTTACCTAGTCTTCTTGGTTGACTTATACGATATCACCCACACAACCACCATGGCTGGCAACAACATCCTCTCCCTCCTGGGGTGGACCTTTCTCCCCAATGTACGTGAACACCTCTTCCCCTCCTTCTACACCTCTCGAACGAAGAGAATCTAGCGAAACATATCTAACCCCTAACACACAGCTCGTGACCGGCTGGGTGCAGGCCATCTACTACGGCCTGACGATCCGCGCGGGCGAACCGAAGCCGGCACCGAACTCGCCGCGGTACGCGAAGCACCGGCGGCGCATCCACATCCTCGTCGTGTCGCTGTACCTGCTCTACACCGTCTACGAGGCCGACTACGAGCTGCGGCGGGCGTCCAACTACTACGCGGACCTGGGGGTGCCGTTCGGCGCCTCGGAGCGCGACATCAAGAGCCGGTTCCGCCGCCTCGCGGCCCTGCACCACCCGGACAAGCTCGGCGCTGCCGCGGCCGCCGACGACGATGGCGCCGCAGCCGATTACTTCATGCACCTCAAGGCCGCGTCCGAGACGCTGACGCACCCGGTGTCGCGCTTCGCGTACGAGCGCTTCGGCCCCGACGTCGCCGGCTGGGCCCACTGCACCACCGTCCGCGACTACGTGTGGCGCGGCCTGCAGCAGCAGCTGCTGCCGTACTACGGCATCGCCGCCGTGACCATGTACGTGCTGGGCTTATTCGGGTACCTGGAGTGGGGGCGGTACTGGCGGTGGCTGACGCTGGTGGCGCTGTGCGTGTTCGAGGTGCACGCGGTGACGCGCGCGGCGTTCCCGCCCCTGCTCGACGCCGTCGTGAACCCGCTGCTTGCCCGCATCCCGACGGATCACGCCCCCTACCTGCCCTTCCAGGCCGTCGGCCTCGCCCGCCACCTCGCCATCACCCTGTACGTCGCCCTGTCCCAGATCGGCCCCCTTCTCGAGCCCCCCGACCGCCAGAAGCCCCGCGACGCCTCCGAGAAGCTCCTGCGCCAGAACCTCGACGGCCTCGAGCAGACCGCCCGCGGCGTCGATGCCGACGTCATGCGCCTCATGGAGCTCGAGATGGCGCCGTTTGCTGGCGATGCCGAGGTTGTCAAGGGCATGTACGCCAAGGTCCAGGAGTGGCTGGTCCAGAACACCATCCGCGCCGATCCCATGGTGAGGGACGCGCTGGGGAGATCGTTTCAGAAGCGGCGGGTGGACGCGCCGGCTGGGGCAAAGGGGAATAGATAATAGATGGGTTGTTAGATCTCGCGCGCGTCGTAGATGCTATATAGAAGAAACGAAGAAAGAAAGAAAAAAAATACTATTTTGAATTTCATATTGCTCGGAGGCTACCTATTACGTGAGCTTCTACTTTTCTACATTGATGATGATACTAGGGTTATATTTGTTTGAACGACGATGCCACGTCCATGAATTGTGTAGATATTCACAAAATATATTATGCATGTCGCATTACTACTACGCAATTCCCTTATCACAAAAGAGCACCTGCAGTGGTGACCAGACTCCTTATAACCTCTGCCTCCCCCTCGTCTCGATGGGAATCAGCACCATCCCCACGAAGGCCGCCATGATCAGGACGGCCGACATGTAAATGGGGGTCTTGGTGCCGTCGCCGGGCACGTTAGCGGCGAGGAGGGGCGCGACGAGCCCCGCGCAGCGGTTCAGGAAGCTGGCGACACCCGTGCCGGCGCCGCGGACCGGCGCGGGGAAGACCTCGGGCGTGAAGGCGTACAGGACGCCGTACATGATGTTCTGGCAGAAGGCCTCGACGCAGGTGAAGAACAGCTGCGTGTCGGGCGTCGTGCCGAAGACGACGAAGAGGAAGAGGAACACGGCCGACACGAGCGTCGAGATGGCGAGGGTTCCCTTGCGCCCGAGGAACGGCGAGTCGTGGTCGACCGTGTATGCGGCTAGCAGACTGCCTGGCACGCCTACGACCGATATGATGGCGTAGTTGCGGTACGTTTCTGCTGATGTGGTAGAGGTTGACATGGCTCCGTCATTGGCTGACACTTCGGAGCCGCCATGTGAGAGGTATTGCGGGAGAAACGCATTGAAGAGCGGGTAGCCCAGGCCGATAGTACTCCAGCAGAACCATATCAGGAGCGTCGTGATTCTAAGGGTCCGGTGTTGGAAAAGGGGCTTTATATGAGCAAGGGAGAAGGACGTGAGGTTTTGCTTAAGTACGTAGCTGGTGGAGACCCTGCCCGGTATGGGTTCCGTGCTCTCGCTGTCCACGACAGCATCCAGAATCTCCTCGGTGAGCCAGGTTTTCTTCTTGTTTCGGTAGGCTATGCCGTGGACAACGGCAACCGCCTCGGACTGGCGGCCCTGGGAGAGAAGGTACTTGGGCGATTCGAACAGGTGGAAGACACAAAAGCGGATGAGGAACATGGCAAAGGTGACTATGCCGATAGCCAGAACAAAATGACGCCAACCCTCTTCGACGGGCCACTGGGTGATAAAGTACCAGGCAAAGATAGACGAGACCAGCTGTCCGACCGGCCACCACACAGACAGCAGGGTCAACAACGCACTCGAGGCGTCTGGCAGAAACTCAAGAAATAAAGCTCCATCTACCGGCAGGTTCCCACCGACCCCAGTTCCCATAAAAGCAAAGAGGATGCAGACGGCCGACCAGCTTGGCGCGTATGCCGCCCAGATGCCGAAGATACTTGTAATAAGCAGAGTAAGGTTGAAGGCGATTCGTCTGCCCATTATATCCGCGCCCAGTCCCCAGAAAAAACTCCCTACGCACAAACCTACGTATAGGGAACTTGTAGTGTACCTGACGTGCTTTTCCGAGATACCAAATTCCTCAGACAGAGAGGGTAGGGTCAACGAAACGCCCTATGGATCATGTGAGACAGGGTTTCAGAGCAACCAGTAAATTAGCACCATTAACGAAAGAGTACTACTCACTTGCATCCAAAGGCTACAGGAACATATGTTAGTAAAGATATCCTTAGAAATTGGCTCCGAGGGGGGATGAACTCACTTATCCGCATACCACCCGAAGCCACACAGGACAAACAATTGCCAATTATACCGGCCCATGCCGATATCTTGAATGGCCTTATTGATGAGCTTCGACTTCACTGCAATCGCTCATCAGCACCGCCCTTTCTCCCCAACTAGACCTACTCGCGCATCTTCATATCGTCGAGCGCAACTCACACTCGTACTCAGAACACCGTCTCCCCCGCTCGCCCCTGCGCACCTCCCGCCTCAGGCCCTCGATGGTGTACTCGGCGGCCCGCATCTGCGGCAACATGCCGGTGCCCTCGTGGTCACCGCCGTCCTTGGCCGCCTGCGACTCTGGCTCGTCGTCAGCATCAACGTCGTCATCATCAGAACCACTGCTGGTGCTCGTCTCCTCGAATTCGCATTTGCCGGACCTGGCGGAGTGACTGTGCAGGTGCGCTTGCTCGAGTGGGACCAGAACGCCGACGTAGTCGTGGACGGACTCGCGGCGCCGGAATCTGGACGATAGGAACTCCATGGCGGGCGGTGGGGGGAGAGGGGAGCGTCGTGCACTTCAGCAACCCACCCAGCGTTTTCCGAGTAAGCCGCGGCAAGGTTCTCGGAGAAAGCTTGGAGGTTTGGAAAGAAGCCGATACGTCTTCTTCTTTGATATACCTATATGTATATAGGTATACGTATGTAAAGCAGAAGATTCGAAGGCCCTCCGAAAACGGCCAAGAGAAACTGTCTCGGAAAGCCACGTGATGGGGGTGAGATGAGACAGTCTCTGTCTTTCCCCTTCTACCCTCTGCCCGGCTTCCCCGGATTTTCCAGCTTGGCTTGATCTCGGGGTTGAGTTGATGCGGGGGAAGAACAACTATTCTATAGTGACTTTTCCCAAGGGAGGGAGATAGATGTTCTATCAACGTCCAAAAAAAGAAAATACTGGCGGTGTATAATAAGCGATGATACACTCAGATCTCGTGGCTCTCTAGTAAGTAATTATACAAGTAAGCAGTGAACGAGGTTGATATTGAGTGTCATAGGTTATTTTCACGTATATGTAAGCAAGCAAGTTTATTATTGGAGGGCATAAGAACTACTGTACCAAGCTAGTAGCGGATGATCTTCATTTTCTCACCACAAGCGCCCGAGATCCGTCGCGGGACGGCTACTAACGTCCCCTATTGACCCCGCTAGGTTTAGACGTAACATAGCACGCATTAGCGTGTTTATAGGGGTCTCACCCGTTGCTAACACCTATCGATGCTACTGGAGGATACATACAAGTACCTAAACCTAAAAAAGGCTTGTTGATCCTGCTTCTGGCAAACCTACCTCCTAATTCCTCGTCTTTTACGAAATATAGTCGCTCATTTCATCCAGTGACTGAAAACATAGGAATACCTATAGCCAATCATACTACAATGATCGAGGTTATTCTTTCAGTGAGGAATGATATCGTGCAAGTGCTAATGAAGAAGACAGGTCAACTAAGTAAGCTTCTTAAGTATCGTACAGCATAGAAGTATGCCGTTCACTGCCTAGGTATGTAACCATTACCATTACCTATGAAACCATCATATAGAGTCAACCTATTCCAAGGTTTCTTTTATCTAGTCCGACGATACCTCATGAAATAAGACTATGCACATCATCATCCATCCATCCATTCATCCAATTTTGTAAGTGCCCAAACACGAGTGTTCAGAAGAGACACAAACATCCACCCATCCACCCATCCATCCATCCATCAAACCTCAAGCCTTCATAGTCACTGCAATTTCATATCATCGTAACAATCCTCTCTTCCTTCCTAAAGTCTCATTCCCCGAAGCGCCTAGAAAGAAAACAAGTGCGCTAGACGTCGGCGCGGTGGGTCCGGCGGCGGTCTACTATCGGCCTCCTCCTCGCCCAGAAACCTAACATGTCTCCGCCTCCTCGGCGCCGCGGCGGCGGCATTATTCACGTGCTCCGCGCCGCCCGAGGCTATATCGAAATACCCCCCGTCGGAGGGCGTCGACGAGCCGCCCCGCGGCTCGAGGTAGTAGAACGAACCGTCGCAGTCGGGTCCGTAGGGCCCGTAACCCGGACTACTACCGGTACTGCCGTTACAGCCGCCGCCGCCGCTGTGGTGTCGGAAGTAGTTGACGTGCGTCGTCTTCGGCTGCGTCATGGTGTGCGATACGCCCCGGCTGCTGCTGTGGTGGTGCGGGCCGAAGCGGCGCATGCTGTATCGCACTCTGGCGTTAGTAATTGGCCCCTTTCTTAAAAAACAACAAAGGTAAAAAGGGGGGGGGGGGAGGGGTTTCTGTCCCTGGGGACATCCTGAACGGAGCGGAGTTGGGGTAGGCATAAGTATTAGGTGTAGGTGTCACAGGACAGGCCAGATGGGAGTAACCAGAAGGAAAAGAAGAAAAAAAAAGAAAAAGAAACGCAGGAAATACGTACTGTGCGCGGTCCAGCCGCTCATAGTACCAGGCCGCGTTCGGGTCCGCCGCAGCCACGCCACTCTCGCGGTACAGGCCGTCGTACGCGGAGTCCGAATTAGCATGGGGCCGGCTCAGGGCCCCGCGTCTACGTGCGTCCTCCTCCCCCTCGCCCTCCTCCTCCCCGCTATCCAAACCCAGGTTTCTGTCCCACCAGCGCTTCTCCCGAGTCCCGCACCGCGCGACGTCGCAGAGTGCCTCCTCGGCCACGCGCTTCTGCCTCCGGGACAGCGCCAGCGCACCGCGGTAGTGCTCGACGAGGGCGGCGGCGTCGCGCGCGTCGCGGTCCTTCTTCGCCGGGCTGGACCGCAGGCCCGCCGAGTCCAGCTTGAAGACGATCAGGTCCGTCAGCGAGATGTACGGCACCTCGCCGTACGGGATGTCGCGCACGTTGACGGCGGCCGCGGGCAGGTACGGCGACTGTTGGCTCTTTGTCTTAGTAATGTCTTTGGATAGGTGGGTATTATTCAACATAATCTGCCCCCACCCCGTCGGGCAAACTAGGTAAGAGGTAGGTGATCTTACGAGCCACTCGGGACTGATGTCCACTTGGATTTCCTTCCCCTCGGTGCCCTGGTAGAAGAGCACCTGCGCGCGTTGGAAGAACGGGGAGCTCGGCCGTTCCAGTAGCCTTCTCTTTATCGAGCTCGGCGACGTCGAGATGTTGGTGATGAAGTTGACGTTCTTTATATATATGACCCATGTTAGTATACCAAGGATCACGGGATATACTTGAGTCTTGGGTTTAACATTACATACATCTGTAGGACGGTAGTCCGGCAGGTAATGTTGCAGTGCCAGGCCGCCGATCACGGCCAGCCGGCAGTGCCGGAGCTCCGGCACCTGCTTCACGATCTACAGCCTGCCATGTTAATATCCCTCATGATTTCCAGCATACACCGGGAGAAGGTATACCTGCACAACATCACATGCCGCGAATTCGAGCTCGTCGAAATTTGGTTTCATAGTACGAGCTGTGAGAGAATGGGGCGGGGTCTAACAATAACAACAACAACAACAACCGAGCGAAAGAATATAGGTAACTTAGGTAAGAGTAACGATAGATAATATACGACGTTAACCCGTAAGTCGTATTGATGATGTAAGGAGCAACCAGCCTAAGAGAAAGTTTAACTTGTGAGAAAGGGAGGGAGGGAATAAAGTTGGTAACAGTTTTCGTTTATTTACTGTCCGTAGTTTCGTATATATCGGAACGTAGAGTCTTACACGTCTGCGTATAAAAGGGGGGGACCTATTGTATTAATATGTTGAGTTGCTAGTACTATAGCCGTCTTACCTTACTCTCTTGTTTCCGACTCGAAGCTAATCTGGTCGACCTCTACGTAGGAGACTTGTGACTTGCGGGGTAATACTTGCGCAAGATCACGATCATAGTTCAGACGGATCGAAGAAATCGAGGCTAACGTTTCATAGTGGTAGATAGGCGGATGCGTAATAGTAGTGGTTAGTTGAACTATGTGATCCCGGCACAGAGCAGTTACCGGCATAAGGAGGAACGAAATCACTATGAGAAACATTTCTTGGCGGCAACTCCTCTCGTTGTACCATACGATATTTGATAATGCCATTTCCCATATTTCCAATTGCGTCGTCGAATCTATTCCTACTTATTATCGATGATATACAGGTACATGGCCTTGGTCGGTCATGTCTCTCTTACAATCGCGTGGTCCCCTGACTCGAAGCATCGACGGCCCCTAACGGAAGCAGATCGACCACTTGAAGTCGAGACGGCCTTCCGCATCCTTAGTAATTTATACTTGCATAGGACTAGATATGCTAAGCCGAGTCCAGACCATGAACCTGAACAGAAACAGTATACGGCTATACCAGTGTCTTAGCTGAGTCAAGACTTGGCAAGCAGCTCACGTGGAGAAAGAAGGGTTCCCAGCGAATTATGAGACCTGATAGGGTGGAAATGACTCGATGAGGTGCTACTTTTTTTGTAAAACAAAAGATCGTCATACTATACTAATAATTGCTACTGCTATCTGCCGATAAGGCAGACAACCTCCGCTCAGTTAGGGGGTTTCATAGAGCAGTCTAAAGGAGGAAGCATGCCACTTCTTACATAGGTGAACATGTGTTCTGCGTAGTAGTAGTGAAACGTTGCAGGTAAATGGCAAGTTCCGTAGTCATCTCAATGAACCTGAGATTCTGTACTATAGAATTAGTCTTCACGGTATCGGCGTCATGTTGTAAACACAGGTATATAATGCTTTCGTATTTGCAAGAAAAGCATATTTGTATACTGCTGGGTTATTGGGCTCGGTCGTGGCATTTCCACCGAGATATTCCGGAATTCCATATCCGATAACGACCTTTGCGTTTCGTAGCAGCCTTGGCCACATCCATATATGCATAGTAGTACACAAACCGCTCACCTCATAACTTGCCCGCCGGGCATATTTATTGTGCTCTTCATGTCTTCTCAAACCCGAAAACCTCCCAGCCTACGTAAGTAATGCGCTTTGGAATCCCTTGTTTCCATGGCCCTTAACCCTTAACTCCAGCCTTGCCATCCAAACCCCTTACCCATTTCTCTAGCACCGAGTAGACCATGGTGGTATAGTGTCGCTGTACATTCAACATTACATGCAAATCATGCAAATGGCCCATTCCTCCATTCAAAGCGGACCTTGCTTTAGGATTTCGTTGATGGAGACAATAGTGTCTACCGTCGCCACGGAGTTTCGTGACCGTAGTTGTCTTGGACCAAAAGTTTCCACTGTTCTAGACGAAGGAGTACTAGTGTCTAGTGTCATAGGTGACGGCACGCATACTGGCGACTCGTGTGAACAGTTCGGCGATGGCCAACCATCCCATCTTATCTTGGTCCATCGAGGCCGCTTCCAGAACTTGAAATAGTCGACCCGAGTCCTCCTCAGGCGACTACGGCGGACGTGGTAACTGCGAAGGAGGAGCTCGTGCTACAGGAGAACTCCTTCATCATCACCGTCATTCCCGCCCTCTTCCTCTTCCTCCCACTCAACCTCGTTGGTGATTGCTTCGGCTTTTCTCTGAACTTCAGCCAGACCGCTGAGTTCAGCGACATAGTCTTTGTCTTCGAGGGCACGCTTTACGAATTCCCACCCGCTATTTCTATATTCCGAAATGATTGGTTTGCTACAGGCGCTGCAGCACGGGTACGATTGGCCCTTGATAATCAGATTCTGGAATTTGTTCAAAAATCCGCGAATCTGGTGTGGAATAATACCAAGTGCCTGCTCATCCTCGGGTCTACTCTCGAAGGTACCTGACGAACCGCTAGTCGCGGGAGCTGGTGCGTGATGACCTAAGGGATGTTGCAAGAGACTTGTCAACAGTTCGACAAGCATGGCGGATGCGATAGCAGCTATGCCAGGTCGGGTGACCGTGCACTGCTGGTCGAGAGTCAGATCTTTTTGGGACTAACGACCGATGTCAGTAGGGGTATGCAGCAACATCGTTGATTGACTTACGTCGCCAGGCGCAACCACGTCATTACAGAAATAGCAGCCTAACGTATCCTCGCTACCATCCGCGGGCTCTGCACCATGCCGCATAACCACGTAAGTGTCAAAACCGAGGGCGGCGTTCATGACAATCTTTCCCGCCGCTTTCCCCATCACGGTCGGAAGCCATCTGGATTCCCGGCTGTCCATCAACAGGAATATCGCATCGTGTTCATCGATCAGAGTCTTGAGTTTCTCAAAGTCGCCTTGCGATTTGCCATCTATAGGGTGGCCCAGCATTGGGACTGAAAGAACATGACCCTCGCTTTCAACGCCCGGATAGATCTCCCTGAGCACCTCTGCTGCCCGGGTCGCTTTCGGAGCTCCTCCCTTCAAACAGTCGTTGTAAGTGAAGAGCGGCTGTCTTACTGGATTAGAGAAGGATACTGCGCCATAGTCAACGAATGTAATCTTGCGCACGCCCCATCCCATAAGGTTCCTTGAGATATAGCTGCCAAGTGTACCTGCCCCCAGAAGGAGGCACTTGGTGTTCTTGATTATGTCAAGATTCAAGTCCGGTGAGATCCGCCACTTCATTAGCTTCAGGTTGAGATCAACGGACTGATCTGCTAGCCGACTAGGGTCCATTGATTCGGCCAGGCTGACGGACCTCGCCAGAAGTTTGCCGGCCGGATTGCGTTCCCAGCCAGTAGCCTTGGGCATCTCGGACGTCTCGATATTCTCCACAGGGTCCATGGCAAGGGGCAATACAATGCTGCGGGCCTCGTGTCTGCGCGATTGTATGTCTCGGTAACACAGAATTTGAACTTGCGTGAGGTGAAATCGCTGCCTAACCAGGACAAGCAGGTTTCTGAGTGGCCAAGCCGGATGCTCTTCATATGTAGACGGGTCCACGAACGCCACATATCTGTCCGCCTGTGGCACACCCCTGAAGAATCCGTTCTCGAAGTCGCGAAGTGAGCCGACCTCCCATTTGTATCCGATATCTTCGGTTGCCGTGTCAAGTGGAGACTGAGTGCTAGACATCCGCTTCCCCTGGATTTTCTTCGCAAGGAAAAAGCCATGCTCTCTGGCATCTACTGTATATCGCCAAGTTCCCACGCGGTCCACCAATGCAGTGCTCTCATCTGGGGTAAAACGGAGAATATCGCCTAACCGCTTCCATTGTGGATCGGAATGGAGAGTCGGGAAGCCGAACCAGTAAGTCATCCGATACTTCTTGAGGTCTGCATAGGAGAGGATGATGTAATGCGAGAGCAACGAAGGAACAGAGTAGATAGTACCATCCTTGATCGCATCCCATATCTAGACATGGTTACATCAGCAATGCCTCAGAGTGGATGGCAGAATCACCACAGAACACGAACCTGTCGTGCAGCATTATGGATCATCTCGGTTTTGTCCACTTGCTTGAAAGCATCTAAAGTGTTTGTGTTTCTAATGATGCCTTCGGCTCGTATACCGTTCATTGGCACACTTTAGTCCCCATAGTCAATACGAGGAGACACAATGACAGATGTATGTAGACAATGCGACACGGGGAGAAAGCTACTCACTGATTACTAGTCAACGCGTTGGCCAACACCTGCATCTTCACGCTGTCGTCTGGCGCCGTGCCTGGACGAGGCCCGTAGAGGCCTATCACTGGCCGTGCCGAGTCGCTGAGCTTATCATGCTCTAGCTTGAGTGCGAACAAGGCTGAATAGAAGGGTAGCTCGATCTCGGACTGGAATGGCGCAAACTTGAGTGCCGCCATTTTCGTGGTTTCGTGGTTTCGCGAAAGAAGGGCGTGCTAGGGCGTGAATTGTCGATGGAGGTGAGGGCTGTTGAAGGTATGGTCGCAATATGCCGCAAAGGGCACCGTCGACTAATTAATAGTAATGGCGATTTTAGAGAAATTGGTCATAAGATGTCTACTCTACTTCGTACGGCACCGGAATATCTGGGGTATCTTGGTATCTAAGTATCTTGGTGTCTTGGCAAGAGGGAACTTTGACGCTTTGACACTTTGACGATGTTGGGTAAGTGTAGGCAGAGGGAGGGGCACGACAGGTTGGCTGAGGTTCGTCAGGGTGGCAGGGCAGTAATCTGGTTGTGGTTTGGATTGAATGAATGGAGGGGTTCTAGACTTTTGACGTAACTATGTAAGGCAGATTTCATGACAGAGTTGAGCAGTGACGATGTGTAGGCATACGTATATATATAAACGTAAGGCTATCAAGTAATAAGGAATATGGAAGGGTCACATGCCCTTTGTGAAATGTAGGAGTCATTCGTGACCAGATGGAGCAGCTCATGCGAGCAACTTGCAGCGCTGCAAACTCCAAACTAGGCTGACGTGACCTATGGCCATGCCTGCCAAGAGCAATGGGTCCCAGGGACAGAGGGGCAGCTGGAAAACGCCTGCAGGTGTAGCTTCTCCTTGGCCACAGGCTACCGGTACATACATATGTACATCCATGCCTCTGCCTATGCGGCTACTTTGTATGCAACTAGGACAGGAGGTGTCTAGCCGGTTTGTATATACATACAATGGATACATAGGAGCCCTTATGCACACATGCATACATTACTATAGGTATACTTCATACATACAGTAGCAAAAGCTTACTATAAGGGCAATAGCGGGGGGCACCAGCCCACTGGTTAAATGCCGGTACATAATTACAAAGTAATGGTTATCTTCACGCGTCGCGTCGACACTGGTGTACTTGAATATTGTAGCATCGGTCTTAAGGTTCTCATTGATGGTAGTACATAAATGCTCTTCAGTGATTCGGCTATACAAACTCGGGAATAAAGGAAAAGAAAAGATAAGCCAAGAAGATGCTGATTGGAATTTGTGGCGGTAAGTATAAAGATCTCACAGTTCTACCTTATGTATCAATACCCCTTATTTATGAAGTCTTCTCTCACTTACACGGATTTCCAGCGAAATGCGCCGGGAAGAGCACGGTAGCTCAGTACTTGATAGACCATCACGGCTTCAAGAAACTGCATCTTGAGAAGTCACCTCCACCACCACCACCGCTTCAGAATGGCGTCGGTTCAGACGCATTCGAATTTGAGCCAAAGGCGGCAACATCACCGCCGCCGCCGCCGCCATCACCACCACCACTAGATGGACGCCTCATAAATGGCAGCCTGCCTCTGCATCTGAAGCAACCATCATCATCACCATCAGCAGCAGCAGCAGCAAGGTACACCTTCCCAACAGTGACGGCCCTCCTCGACTTCGTGACGCAGCACTGGCGCGCGCGGTGGGTGACGACGGACATCCACGACGAGGGGGTCCTAGACGCTCTAGCCCGCCGGCCCTTCTTCATCCTGATCAGCGTGGACGCGCCAGTGACGGTGCGGTGGCGGCGGCACCAGCAGCGGCAGGGACAAGTCGGCAGCAACAGCAGCAGCCGAGAAACCTCGGCCGGGCCCATCAGCCTCGAGGACTTCGTGATAGAGTCGGACCGGCAGCTGTACTCGGCCTCGGGGGGCGCGCTGCCGGTGATGTCGCGGGCGTCGGTGCGGCTAGTGAACACGTCGGGCGACCTGGCGCACCTGTACGCGACGCTGGCGAAGCTGGACCTGACCGACGCGGACCGCCTGCGGCCGCGCTGGGACAGCTACTTCATGTCGCTGGCGTCGCTGGCGGCGCACCGGAGCAACTGCATGAAGCGCGCCGTCGGCTGCGTGCTGGTCGACGCGCGCCACCACGTCGTCAGCACGGGCTACAACGGCACCCCGCGCCACCTGCGCAACTGCGCCGAGGGCGGCTGCCCCCGCTGCAACGCCGGCCACGCCAGCGGCGTCGCCCTCGCCACCTGCCTGTGTCTGCACGCCGAGGAGAACGCGCTGCTCGAGGCCGGCCGCGAGCGCATCCGCGACGGCAGCGTCCTCTACTGTAATACGTGTCCGTGCTTGACGTGCAGCATCAAGATCGTGCAGGTGGGCATCAGCGAGGTGGTGTATAATCAGGGCTATAGCATGGACGGAGAGGCGGCGCAGGTCTTCAGAACGGCTGGCGTACGATTGAGACAGTTCTCGCCGGTAAGCCCCCGTCTTTTACACTTTTTTTTTTTTTTTTGCCAACTTCGACGTCGTGGGCATCTATACTAAAGCCGGAGTACAGCCAGCGAATGGATTGATTCACTTGGAGAAAATGCAGCTGTACTGAGATCTACTCCGCCATCTACGACCTACAATTGCTATAGAACCCTAATATAAATGGCAAGTGAGAGTATGACTACCTAAATGAGTCGCTTGATCACAGTACACCAATAGGGGTGATTCAACAGACAAGCAATTACTCAAAATTGACCATCACTTCCTTGGTCAACCAGCATTTAGGGATCATAGCGAACGCCTGAAAGTAACACATTCAAAATCGTTGGTATTAGAAAAATATTAGAACCAAAGTATATTGGGTTTGAAATGAGATGAGCACCCTTTGGCAAGAGCTCTCCCAACTTTGAAGTTAAGCGTATTAACGCATAACATGGCTGGTGGTCTTGGGCCACCATTCTCTGTAGTTTCCATTCTCATGTCAAGCTCGTACCCGGACACGACAGACCAAAGGCAACATATCCGAAAAAGGTTCAATGCGTGTCGAATCGAGACGTAGACAGCGTGTTACTGATCATATCATTTCACCCTTTCCGTCCATAGCTCCCCTCAAAACGTCCATTCATCATCAATCGTCGCCCTTACGAAGGCAGAGTAGCCTTCTTAGCACGTCGCTTCGCAACGAACTTGGAGATCCACAGTCCGAGGAGACCAACACCAACAACGAAGACGATACAGAAGACAACGATGACACCAGCTTCTTGTTGCTGCAAGGTATTAGCATCTCTCCCAAAGCTACACTCCAGTCCCATGCAGGGATATCTTTTCGAATGCGAATAGGATGGAAAGAATAATGGAATCGGTAACGTACAGCCCAGTTCTCACGAGGGACGATGCGACTGAAGCTCTCACTCGCGCGAGTGGCAAGGGCTTTGCTTATGGCGGGCATGTTGATGATCTATGAAGATAATTAGCATCCCGAGTAATTGGAAGTATAACAAGTGCGCAGAGAAGTTGCAGGCAGGCCAATTGGTGTCGAATATGTCTCGTCTTCATCCATCCACACACATATACTTGTGTTACATGAGATCTCATCGAGAAAAAAAGCGCATCCGATAATCCGAAGTAACCGGCACCATAGTGAGCCAATTCGGCAGTATGACAATTTCGAGCGCGAGACAGTAACCAGATGGGCAGTGCGATACATTTAGGTAGGGATTGAAGCTGTCGAATGCTCGGGGGGGGTCCAATGGACAAAAATGCGGCTTACCTCTCACGCGACCTGAACTTCAGGTGTTTCGGTGTTTATGTGGAGCGTAGGTTCGTTGACAGGAACTCAATCCAAAGACTTCAGCTGTAGCGGAGCTTGACTGTTATTGTTGAGATGGTCAGAGAAGCTTGGTCTACGAACAACACAGGCCCTTGAATAGATTCGAAGGTGGAATTTCAACAGGGGCAAGTGAGTTGAAGAGAGGAGAGAGGAAGGGAGGTGGAAAAGATAGGATGGATCAGGCGTGAAGAAAAACAATATGAATGCCCGGGCAGCCGGGTTTTAGAGCTCAAGCGCTGGGTTAAGAGGGAAACAAAAAGCTTGGCCAGTGCGGGAGCTCGGTAGGCCTGCAGGGCGGCAGGGCAGGGCCTCGAAATTCTGCGCGATTTTGTATGTAGGTAACTGGGGTCATCGGATCCATAAGTGGATATGTAATACCGCAACTCGGGCAGGGGAACGAACATGCGATCGACATTGGGGAATGTGGCGAGCATGGTTCGTCGCGAGCAAGCGACCGAGCTCGAGAGCGGTGGGAGAGTCATACTGCCATGTCGACTACATAGAGAGAAAGTCACCTACTGAAGTTCGAAGTCGATTCCAAGGTTGAGTTGGGATACCAAAGCGACTTGAGGTCGAGTCGGGAGAGCTTCTTGCTGTTGTTAAGTAGTTGAAGGATTTGTTAGGAATTGGAATTGCTGATGGAGAAATTCCATGAAGGAGATGTGGAGACGCCTACCTTGGGGAGTCAGCCTCTAGGATTGGTTGTTTATGTGCAGTGGTGAGGTGATGTCAGGATTGTAAGTGGCCCAAGCGCTACAGTACATGTAATGGACAAATACTACCTCGCAAGTACAGATAAAATTGTGAGGCAAGCAAGAGGTTGTATTTATTTCTCAAGGGGTAGGAGGTTTCTCTAACTACCGGATGTACATACATAAGTCTTTATAACTTCCTTACGGTCTGAGCTCAAAACTCACAACTACCCAAGTCCGTGCTTGCCTTGACTGAGTATACTTATACTCTATTAGAAGGTACCTAGGTAATGTTGTATACAAAATGTAAAAGCGCGAACTGTAGCAGTTGGCTGTTGCTACGTAGTATCAGTGCTAAGTTGGAATACCTTCTCCTTTGTTAGCAACATCCATATTAGCGTACAAGCTAAGCGGTACATACCTATGTACGGTATATTTGTACCATTATGAAACCCACTTCCCGAAGGAAAACCGTTTTCAGCAGATCTCAAAGAAGTTCAATTACTCGCGGACAAGCGCTGAAAACGATAATGCATACTTAAGTACTATGTATCTATAGGCGATACCGTGAGTGAATTACTACGCAGTACTCCGTACAGTCCCCACTTCCAGTATTTACATCAGCCAAGGCTCTACGAATCGTATGCATGTACCAAGACTCACAGATTTAGCTGCACAGGCACATATGACGTATCACACAGGACCCCAGACTCAGCTGGAGGATTTTGGATAACTCTGGATACATATAACTACGTACTTAGGTATGCACTATTGGGTAGAGATCTGTACATACATACAAATCGGTGCGGCTATCGAATACCAAGCAATTCAACCACTAAAAACCTAGTGACGAGGCGCGCGAGCCAGAAAATTGAACGGTCGGATTTAAGTAATAGTCGTAGCTTGAAGCCCTGGCGCACCATTAATGTGACCGTTCTGGTGCATCAAGGTCAATCGCTGAAAACAAGTTGTAGAGTGGAGAATAGGAACCTACCAGCCTACCTGGGAATACGCCGGCTCTGTCTCGGTCAAGTTCAACCGAATCTAGTCGCGCCTCGTCTGACCTTTTGCACACCGTCGATTCGTATAAGTCACCTAGCTTGGATCCGCCCATACATATAGCAGGTATATGTAAAAGTCGCAAGGGCGGCGATTCCGATATGAGATATGAGAGATTTAAAAAAAAAAAAAAATGCTTCTCTTTAATAAAACATGCCCATCGTTCAGTGCTAATCTAGGCACAGAATTACTTGAAACTCTATTATATAAGATACGATAAGGTCTGTATTTGCCGTTCCACGTATGTAGAGGACGAAGTATACACTATTATAAGCATCAGGGAGCAACCCCCATACGTCCATACATATCAAGGGAATATACATATATTCTCACTTCGACTTTGTCCTATATTCGAGTATTGTACATCAACATCGTTACATCAAATCATACCATAATTCTGGCCTGATAGAAGCACTCGCTGTTAGGCAAATACGTGGTCAAGCGTACCTAGCCGAGGCGTTATCCGTTAGTTCATCAGCTCACATCTTCAGACCTCGTCAAGATGTACTCTAATGATCTAAATACATTTTCTGGGCTACCTTGATGTCCTGTTTTTTCGTACAATTTAACAGCCCCCGGCGCATTTCTATCAGAGCACTATGTTTTTCCTTCCATGCCACTTAACACACCAACCAGCTTTTATAATATGTTGCTCAACAACTGCTCGGTTCAACTTACAGAGATACGATGATTATAAAACAGGCTTAATGTGAACCGGTTTAAAACGATGGAAAAGCTAACATGGTATAGCCTAGATTTTACGAAACCAAGGGTCAGTTTCACAAAAAATTCAACATGTTCAAACAACAGCCCTTCAAAAAGAATAGCTTTTCTGAAAACATACTCGTCGCCGGCTCTGCCCCTGAGATCCGACCCATTGGCCGCCAACCCCAACAAGAAGCTCCTCGAGATCGAATGTCTGGTTTCACTTAGGACTCCAAGTTCATAAATAGAATGACCTACCTCGGCGACATGAGACAGTCTAGTTCTGTGTCGTCTAGCGGAATCGAGCAGAACTTGAGCGCGTTTATAAGATGCAGAAGAAACATGTTCCATACAACCTGGCTTGAACCCGCGGCCCCAGACAGGGCCAGATGATATCAGTCCGAATTGACTCGGCACCTCACTTGTTCGTGACGACATGGCCTTCGCGTATGAAGGCAACAATAACAACAAGTTCCCCAGGAAGCTCAGCCAATATGCTGGAGATATGTGCAGATGTCATCTCTTGACCAACGAAGGCTATCGTGCTCTTCCTCGCAGGCTCTAAGTTTAACCCAATACTTACACATGTGATTTCTAACCAACCCAAACTCGCACTCGTATACTAGATAATAATCATGTCATCTTTAAGCAGTGTAAGGGTCCGTATACCTATTCATATTAAGTCCTTATAAGTTATAGTTGAAAGGATTAGAAAAATCATATTCTCTGATATATAAATAAGTAGTTAGACACTCTGTATCATTATCACTACGATACCTAACGATGCCAATTATGGTACTCTACCTGAGCCCCGGGATTTAATGCACCGAAATGGCCTTAGCACCATACATTGACACCAGCTTTACCTAACTAGTAAGCTATACACCAACCGATTTTCAGCCGCTAGTTACACTTATAGTCGCGACCTTGACAACGCTATTTATTTGCTAATAATCCCGGTCCGGAACCCGCGGGTGGGAAATTCCCCTAGTCGGTTTTCTTACCTATTATCATTCTTCTTTTCACCACCATACTCAATAGACAATGTATAGTTACTGAGGAAAATTCTATACCTAGAACTATCCAGCTTATATACCTAATGGTTATCACGACCTGCTTCAAGGCGGCGAGTATGTCTGGGCCGTGAAAGAGATGCACCGCAAATACGGACCAATCGGTCGGATAAGGCCGGATGTAGTACAGTACATATCAATGATCCCGCCTTCATCGACAGGCTATTATATACCCGCCGCCCCTCAAGCAGCGCCGCAAGAGATACCAGACCATTCTTAGAACTTCTACGCGCCGGGCTCGATTCTCAATAGGTACCGAGGACCGCGCTCTGCACCGCGTACGCAGAGCGGCGCTCACCCCATACTTTTCGCAGAAGAGCGTGCGGCGCCTGGAACCGGTTATCAACGGCAAGCTCGCCAATCTGCTGTACCGGATGAACGGGGGGCGCCCGCCCGTTCCGATGAATCTTGCGTTCATAGGTAGGTAGGTCGCCTTGGCCAAGGACATCATCGAGGCGTTATCTAGGTATGCTTTTGGCGGGCATGGGCAGAAGGTGTCCCGATATGGAAGACTGCGACGCCGCGTTCTTTGATAACCTGAGACCTTCCCAGTTGGCTCATCTGGGAACTCAACTCTACTGGCTGCGCGCTTTGATGATGGGTATGCCTCCTGCCGTCACGACCGCCCTCGTCCCCAAGATGGGCGAGGTTACGGGATTTGTCTAGGCAGGGCAAGATTAAGTAATGTGACTAACTGTGAGTAATAACGATTAACCGCTCGAGTTAAAGAGGTTCAGACTGCAAAAGAGGTCCGCGAGGGTAGAAGTAGGTATCTTCCATCCGGAGCGACATTGCGGAATCTGAGAAGCAAACTCAGCGTTTGACGGAGGAAGCTCTGGTAATCCTCATGGGAGGCTCTGACACAATCGCAGCGACGCTGGTAGCAATCACTTATGACTTGCTTGTCGACCGACATCTATTGGCGAGGTTCAGAGCCAAATTGGGAACTATCATGCCTCATCTGAACGAATTGCCAGTAGCTTCTAAGTTAGACCAGCTGCCGTTCCGAAATGTGATCCCACAAGTACTTATACAGCTACGTTCATTAATGTCTATGGGCCGCTACATTAGACGAATGCCGAGTTGCAAAATAGTTCACCTCAAGTTTCAATTGTCTAGAACTCACGTATTAGACAGTTCCAACCAATCAAGATAATCACATGTAACGCACCATGTAATAGGGCAATCGCATCTCTTCAAGTGCGCTCTATTGGTACCTCTATCGAAGTATGCAAACAAGGTCTACTCGACCAAGCCCTCGCCCCTATAATAATCCCATCATATCCCGTGAAAGCATTACTATGTATCGGGAACGCCGGCCAAAGTCCCCCTCCCCCACCTCCCTCAGCTCCTATTAACCCGGCAGCCAGCCGCACTTCACAGCTTCGGCGTCTCGGCCAGGTCTCCGATCTTCAGCTTGCCGCCGTACTTGTCGAGGACGCTTTTGCTGTGATATTTCCAGAATTGCTTCGTCGCGTTCTTTCCGGCGACGCGCTTGAGGATCTTGGCCCCACCCGGGTGTTCGTCGAGGAATTCTGGTGACGAGTACGTCTGTCAGCCGCGGCCGCCGGGTGCGTCATCGTAGGGTAAGGTAGGGTAGGGGGCATGGGACGGACTGGACTCACTTGTGACGTCGTATACACCATGATCGACAATTATGTACAGGCCGTTCTGCTCGTCTTTATGTTCTGCGACATCTTTCGCTGTGAAGGTTTTCGACATGACGAGGGCGATTTGGATCCGCTTGGCTGCCTCGGCTGCTCGGGATAATAGGCTGTGCTCGTGGGGTTATTCACAGGACAATGTAGGTAGATCAATCAGCGCGAGGAAGTCAAATCTTAACGGTAGTTGGGAAGCTTGCGATTCTTAAGAGACTAACATAGAAGTGCTAGGTGTAGTTATTCGAGTGATCGGTGAGATCGGTGAGATCGGTTGCGATTCTCGCAGCCAACCATTTATTTCGTTCAGACGAACCTCGGCAGGATACAATTACATTCAACGTCATTGGTGCATTGTAAGCAAGCTTCGGTAGGGATTACACCAACATCCTGGCATATGCCAAGCGGAAACCCCGAGATTGACCCCAGAATGCCATTCGCATACTATGTACGTAATCCATACTTCGTTCCTACATAGGTAGACACATATTCTAACTACTATGTATTTAGTTAGTCGGATGTTAGGAAATTGCTTCTACTCTCACAATCGAGCAGTTATAGCATTTCGCATATTGCGAGGCGTCTGTAAATAATCTGACTATATCAACTCGCAGTTACACTATCAAAACGCCCTTCTCCATAGCTCTTCTAAACATGTCTGCAAAGCCTGAGGTGCCACGGCAGTCGCTTTCTTGCATTTTTTCCATAGCCATAGGCAACCACTCCCCTATCTTCTGGATCCTAGTATCATTCTGTAGACCGTCAGCTCAGCTTCTCGGAAGTTCCATCAGTTAGAGGCTGGTGTAAACATACAGACGGATGGGTACTCATCCATTCGGGCGGTGCCCCCTCTAGTGCTCTATCCATGCGCTTCCAGAACTCGAGCGCCTGCCGCGGGTCGTAACAGGCCTCCGCCATCATCATTAAACCTATATAATCCGCCTCGCTCTCCTGTTTCCGGCCCATGGGCCGCGAGAACAGAAGGTCTAAGATCGCACCGCCGATGAAATGCGTCCCTAAAATCGCTATGCCGCCCGTAAGCAGGATGGCGGAGTAGAGCAGAATGTTGATGCCTATCTGTCCCGACATCCTCTCGGCCACGTGCCCCGCGAGATTATGAGCAATCTCGTGGCCGAGGACCGCCGCAAGGCCGTCTTCATTTCTGGCGATGCGGAGCAGGCCACTGAACACGAAGACCTTGCCGCCCGGCAACACAAAGGCGTTCGCCGTCTCTGTTCGCAACCGACGCATTAGCTGTATTCTTCATTTCAACAGCCATTCTGAATTCCCCGTATGATATTCCTCCACCCTGAAATAAACGTATAGAATTCTAGAGGTTCTCACGTACCAGGATCATCGATCACCACCACCTCCCACTGCGCATCCGCCATGCCCGAGACCGGGATCAGCCGCCGCATCACGCGCTTCACCATGGCCGTGCGCGGGTCCCAGTCGCTCAGGAACCGGCCGCCCTGCCGCTCGACCTCCCATATCAGGCGCTTGACCTGGGCCTCGCTCGCGGCCTCGACGTACTCATCGCTGAAGCAGTTGAAGCGGCGGCGGCCCGACACCGGCACGGTCTGGATGTTGCTGAAGTAGAAGACGACGGCGCCGCCGACCGCGAGCACGATGACGGTGTGCAGGCTCGGCGAGCGGAGGAAGCGCCGCGTCTGCTCCCTCGTCGCCAGCGGCTTCGCCTTGGAGAGCCGGTAGTGCGGGTCATTGTGCGGGTCGCGGGGATCCGGCCACCACGCTCGGCGGGACGTCTGCGAGAACGGTCGCCGGGGCTGGAGGCGGCGGAGGAGGAGGAGGATCGAAGACGATGGGGGGCGCGATGGGGGGCGCGATGGTGGTGTTCGGACTAGTACTGATTGTCGAAGAAACTGCATTCCAACTGCATGTGTTGGGTGCTTCTTGCGTCGGGTGCCGCAAAAAACGAAGTCTACCTAACCTACCTCCAATGACACTGACCCATGCAATGCAATCGATCTCAAAAGCAACTAATAACTTACGAGTACCTAGGTATTGCCTGAGAGTGAGGAAGTAGAAAGCCTATCGGAATACATAACGTACACCACAAACAATCTAACGTTAGTTTCGCCTACAATAAAAGTTAAAAATAAAATAACGGCAAGCTAGTTCCAGAGCAGATATCGTACCACAGGGAGAGAAGCATTACATTACGTCGAGTCCATAGCCAAGAGACGTAGCCAAGAGACGCTAGGTGGCTTACTAAGCAACCGAGGCTATCTACCTATCAATCCCCGCTCCTCCTATCACATTAATAAGTGGTTCAACCTAAGAGCACCATATATTTCCGTACCCACGACACGAGAAATCAGTATTATCGTCTCGTATATACAGAACAACAGCAAGTCATTGGGATGAAGCATGGGCGTAGGCTGATTACCTAGGAATTCTTGAGAACCGCATAACTGAGAATACGAGGATACAAAGCGCACGATAGCTGTAGGAGTGTGCATACATATAAAGTATGATCTTGACCAGACTCATCAGTATAAGTTAGCGAGATACTGATTCCTCATAGAATTATATATTCTCAGCTCCAGATCTCCGCTAACCTAACATCTTCCAAGGTAGAGTCGGCGAGGGCAACCATAGAATATTCTCAAGCCAAAGCTATCCAGCCGCAGGGCCATCTTAATAGTAGACTTCGTGATCTCATCCAGTTAACCAAGTCTAGATAATCGTAAAGGTTGCTTTTGTCCTAGGAGTCATTAGAACCTAGTCGATACAGAGCTCCTCTCTTTGCTTCCTCCTCTCCTCGAGTAATCTTTTCTGCCGTCGCTGTATCCACACAAAACCAAAAATTGCTATTATGACAACTACAGGCACGAGTATTCCGGCTGCAATTGCCGCGTTGTTGTTCACCCCGCCACTTGAAACTGGCCGGTTGTTAGGTCTGGACGGAAGTGTCGTCGTCTCGTCAGATGACTAGGTAATATACTGTCAATGCCCAGAACCCCTGAGGATCAGGCCAACTCGAGAATAAACAAGGGGCTTACATCCTTCGAGTCGCTCGTATTCTCGTCTTCTCGTTCGGATATGAAGAAATAGGGCGACGAAGCCAAGCCGGGCGCCGACCCATTCTCGCCGAACCGGTCTTGCGGCCGAACCTCAATCTCATACGAGGCTGTCTCTAGGAACGGAAGCGGCTCCGGTACACTCTCCCAGACAAACGAGCTGGCGTAAAGGCCCGCTGTCGTGGTCATACGCTCATTCATTAGAGCATAGCTTAGGCACGGTATCTACACGGGCGCCTTACCTGTGATATTTGATTCCAAGAGGTTGGCGCGATACTCACTCGTTCGGCTGATCAGTCTAGCGCTGATCACCAGGGGATAATCGGTCGCGTCGACTTCGTCCCATCTCAATGAGAGGTCAGATCCGCGGATGACGTTTTTGAAATCGTTCTGGAATTCTGCGATAACTAGAGTCCCTAGTTGACTTAGTACCGGGATGGTTGATATTACTTGTGTTCTCATCGCGGAATGTCCCTCCCTGCAGAAACAAGTGATCAAAGGTGAGGAGCCGGGGGTGAGATACTCACTAGATAGACATCTTATGAGCTAATAGGCAACGTTTTATCAATGTATTCAAACGTATCCATTGTTCTGCAGAGCTTGGGTTATGCGATACTATTTGGCTAAGATCCCGACATGGTAACTGCTGCTGCTGCTGCTATTATCCGAGTTTGCGTTAAGAAAGGTGACATTCGTCTCCAATCCTATATCTAATGCCCATGCTTGCATCGTGCAGCTAAAGCGGTTTGGAAGTCTAGCGAGTATGAAATAAACTAGAAGCAATATAGAATATATCCCGGGTATTGAGCTGCGGCGGCACCTAAAATGGCAGCAAGCATAGTCGATGATCCGGATAAATTAGATGGGTTATTAAGTGCCGATTATTGGCGTATTATGAGGTTATCGCCTATTTGAGGCCTGGAGAACGTAGGAAACCCATTTTGCGAAAAAGATGATATTAATAAGTATCTAGGTGCGTATGTGAAAAGACAGACTGCAGGACTATTCGTAGCAACAGTTGATAATTATGTTTCTATGGAGCATCGTCGTATCAAATCATTAGCCCGTCTATAAAGCATTCGTAGTATTTATATTCTTGGAAAACTAGGAGGGTGGTTAACTCATAGTATTGGTGCGTAAAGCTTACCAGCAACCCAAGCTGGTCCTTTCGTGGAGACTTAGTCTAGCAATGATATCTTAAGATCTTTGGGGGAGTTAAGCTGCTGCACATTTCAACGAATTATCGACTAATAGAATACGTTGAACATTGCGTCATTATGTAGGTATAATACTAGTTTCATATCATTTGTCCATCAGACATTGGACAGCAGTGTTGCTGAATAAGGACCCGGGCGAGAAGCTGGCGGTCTAAAGTCAACCCGATTCTGAATAAGAGGACGACCTCAAAACTTCACGAGGATCTCTTGAAGGACCCAGCATCTTAGAAGGTGGTCGAACACCAATATAAAGACTTCAGCTTCTTCAGTGCTTTGAAAAATATAGTCAGGTTACCGGAATCAATGCTATTGCCCATCGAAGCTTAACTTACTTTGACGCCTCCCATAGAACGATCGGATAGATACGCAGACGCCGCGTGATGGTGGGACTTGTGAACGGATCAGAAGCAGTAACAACTATAAGGCTTAGGTTTTACGCTTTGCTACTGGACCATATCTCGAGAATATGTTTCTAATATATCATAGTGTCGTACTGTATCCCTGATATGTCCCAGGCGCCATTTAGCTAACGTGCCTGAAAAAAAGGTGCGACTTGCAACGTCGGTGGTCACCACTGTGGTGCGAATTCAACGATTTCCTGGTCAACATTGTGATTAAATATTAGGACCTAAAGCTATCCTTTAGGTTTGCTGTCAGTCATACAGCATATTGATTCCTCATGTCTGTAACTCCGACGTGCTCGAACAAGGTTGTCAATTCAATGATCATGGAAATCCGCCATTGCCGAGACCTTTAAGAAATCCATTGCAAGTGAAGTCTCGGTCGGCTTAACCCTAACGAAATAGTGAGTTATTTTATTGGTTGGAGACGCAAGGCTATGTTCGAAAGGAGCAGATGCCAAAACGCGTACCGAGGCGATTAAGTACGAAGAACGAACGCAGCCTATGAAGCATGTACCACCGCACAAAAGGACTAAGAATAACATTGGAAGATATAGTGAAGTTCTTATTACATCTAAAGACGATAAATTAGGTTGGCTACAAATAGTGGGAGACGGCAGGGGAACTAGGCACCACCTCTCTTCAAGCAACGTGTAAGACCGCCATACCGAGATCATAGACCTTTGTCACTCGAGCTATCTTCTCGCGCTTTATTATATTTTTTCTTCTCTTGAGAAGTAGTAGGTGAACGACATCTGTATTCTTCTATTAATTCGGGTTCGGAAAGGCACCGTCCCACGAACAAAAAGGGAGGGAAGGGCGCAAGGGGAAGGGGGAAGTGAATCCCTTAAAGATAGGAATCCAAAACCTGTAAACGGATAAAATTTCATGTATTTGGCTATAATAGGCTATATATATTGATCGAAGAAGTGTTTCTCAAGCGGAGGTAGATGCTTAGGCAGCCATGGACGGCCCCTTTCCTCACATCAGTCTATGAAGAGTAGACAGATAAGCCGGTGTCATCGAGTAGAAGAAAATGGATGAGTTACTATTCAGCTCAGCGATTATTATAGGAAAGAATCACTAGGATGGCCACCAAATGAGTGCCCATTATATTTTGAATCGTTAGTTATTCCCCCTATGCGCGAGGTATAGGGATGAGAGCCACTGGATAGAACATTCGCGATAGTTTTAGCGAACACATATTACAAGGAACTATTATATCCCGTAGAGATATCTATGGGGTTAGAGATATGGAGATTTAGCTACGCCAGATGATCAGATTTGAGGACATGGACAAGTTATGTTCCTAGATTGGTACGAGAGTTAGACTTAATAAGGCTCACATTATTATACTACATATATAAACGACTCGATATTAAGCTTTGATTATAAATAAACTTTTACGAGGCGATAGTTTATCAACCCCTGAATCCTCTTATGGCAACTCGATCATATCTGCTGGTGTTAAAGCGTGCGTGCTCATGCTGTAAATCTTGATATTTCTCTACTCTCATGAGTGTCTCATCTAAAAGAGTCTGGGCTGTGTTCGAATTTAACATTCTTTCCTCGCGAAGCACCAAAATGCTAGCTGTCCAAGGCTGTGCTTGAAATACCCGACGGAGCGAATACTAATTTCCTTGTCTACTACAGTATTGACCCATGCATCGGGTACGATGTGTATGGCTTGGAAAAGTTAATCTTCGAGAATTCCACCAATGACAATAATTGCATACCTATTAAAGAATGCTATGTGCTATCGGTGATTGCGCAACCTCCCTTAGAACCCTGCGCACGGCATCATCTCTATGCTAGGCTCCTACACTTCAATGTGATATCTAACTAAGCTTCCACAACTCATCAGCGTATTCACAAAAGGCACTATCACTTCAGAATGAATGATTAGGCATATATTTAGCCAAAACTGCGTTTTAGAGCAACAACGCTCAACACTTCTTTTAGATCTGTGTACAGCTAATAAAGAATTGCTTGCTATATCATCAATATAGCCATATTCATCCTACCCCTACCTCACTAAACGCTTTTAAGCAGCCATTCTGCAGTCTGCAGTCTAAACTAGAATCAGCGTATAGTTATAACCACAGGAGACCACTGAAGTTCATCAATCCTGGACGCGTCGTAGTGCGGCAACACAGGAAGTATCTAGTCGAGGACTAGCTGCAAGAAAGCTGTATACTAATATTTGCCTTGAGGGGGCAATGATAGAAACTGCCCAATCAAAGTCGTGCGTTACATGCCACGCCGTATAAATGAGGTGGGAGTTGTAGAGGGGTTTCATATCTCGTTCATGGCCCGAAGCGGGCTGCGGGGGCGTTAATTGGTGTAAAAATGTCTATGTTCGGATTCAAGGCGCTGGCGTTATTGTCGTTAAATGTCGTCTGAACGGAGAGCCTGCTATGTGGCTCTCGTTCCCCCCATATCAGACCCCGGGAGAGAGGGGAAGGTCTCCCCTGCGGCCTACAAATAGTTGGCCGGGTCACCGTATAGGAACACGTCCATATCGCCTGTTGCCGTCCCTATGGTCGGGTCGTATGTCAACCCGGGCTGCTGATAATGGCTCGCCGTGTCTTGTTCGCTCTTGAGCTTGATATACTCTGCCTGCAGGTTGGAATATGCTTGGCTAAGAACGTCGTTCTTTTGCTGAGCTTCGCTAAGCATGAATTCCAGATCCTTAATCCGTTGGTCTTTTCGCTCTCTATATGCTCGCTGAGACGCTCGGTTTTGAGCTCTTCGCCGCTGTCCAACGCAATTAGGATCAGAGCTTTCTATTTCCGTAGAGGGCTCGAAGAGCTTACAGATAAGACCGACGGTGGTGCGTTTTTGTACCTGTTCTCGCGCTTCCGTTTTGCTGCGGGCTTAGCAGCGGGCTGTTGAGATTCTGACTGGTTCGTTTCTGTCGACCCCTCCGTATGCTCGGGGCTAGAATACATTCCCTGGTAAGACATATCGTACTATTAATTCATGGTGAGTTATGATATCTGGTTTTTCTCACTTGGGAAGCTTACTGGTGAGTTAATCGGGCTAGTGGTTGTTGAAGTATCTGTAGAGTCGAGATAGACTTCTACATCGCCATATACATACGAGACGGATTTAGCGGGAGAAGCGAGGCCAACGAGGGCGTCAATTCCAGCCATTCCGGTGTGACTACAACAAGTTCTTTCAAAGTGCACTTTCGAGTCGGGACACCTTTGAGATACAAATGCCAAGTGATTGAATGTTTAGTTGGAGCGGTTTGCCTTTCGCGAGAAGTTTAGATTGGGCTTACATCTGTGGAGGAGGAGGAGGAGGCGAGGGCATCAAGTATATAATATCTCATTCTTGTCTCCTGCCTTGGAGCTAAACATGCTTGCGTGGGTTCGTAACGATCAACCAAAGTCTAGTCTTACTTACGCACACCCTTGTCTGGCAGCCTGCCCAGTCGGGTAGGCAATGTACTGCGTCGTCAATTTAGTGCTGCAGGGCGCACTTACATAGTACAAGTATCGCCAAGTATCTCATCACCCCTGGAGGTGCAGGCGGAGCAGCCGTCTAACCGCAGAAGACTTATCCATACTGGTACCTACATAGTTGGGGCTGCTTCTACAAGACCAGTGGGAAAGAAAACCCGAAAGCCGGACCCTTGAATTCACAAGATCGCTAACTAGGTATCAGGAGGGATTAGCTCGGGGATTGCTCTCTCCAGAGACGAGAGAGGACTCGGGAATGGCTGTTTAGAGGTATTAGTGGCGCGTGGCATCTGCAGGTATGCGTACAATGCAAGCAATCCGTGACGATTTGTAGGTAGGTAGCAGTAAACACCGAAATCCCCGAAAACCAAGCTCGATGATGGTCAAGGGTATATACCGATAATTTGCCATTCTGACCCGTCACTTGCTCAAACCGTCGTGGTCTAAGTCCCAAAGGTCTGCAATGATCTGCCCCGCAGCTCGACGTGGAGGGTATAGGTAATACTCGCTTGGTAGATCTCGTGTTTGACGTCAAAATAAAGGGAAACCCCAGTGGCCTCCTGGCTGGCGTAAGACCGTCTTCGCAATCAGCGCGTTACGCTTTGATCGCAAACACCTGCCTTGGTCACTGGATTCTGGGCGGATCTCAGGTACTATCGAACGATGTCTGTTGCCGCTCAGCCCCGTCAAAACGTCGCTCATGACTGCCATGCGGAGTATGTACATACCGTGGGCTAGAAGACGAACGACTGTCAACGATGTACACCGCCTATCAGGAACGTGGAAACGGGCGCCAATTAGGTCATCAATGAAACCCCCCCCATGGTGCCATCAGGACCCTGCGGGGGATTTTGCAAACCACCGCGCGCGGAAATTGCTGGCATTCATAGATCTTCTAGAAGCGGACTATGGGAGCCGTTGATGCCCATCCCATCCTTCGATAGCCGTTGACACCGGCAGCCCGGGTCCAAACCGTCTGATAAAGAGTAGCCTATCGCAACTCTTAGATCGATCCTCTCACACGAAAGCTCATGGTAAGAGTTAGAGCCTGCTACCATACACATATATATATCACCCTATCCGGCTACAGTCAATGTGACTGTCGCTGGCGAAATCCAGCTGATGTGTGCGTTGAAGGAAGACAACGACACTCGGCGTTTGGTTCGAGGTCTTTGATCCTGAGTTCGGGCTTTGGTGATTGAACATGTTTCGGGATAGACTCAGGGCGCCGGTGCGATACCGTTCTAAATTATGCATGTGTCTTATGCAGTCAGATTTATTGTGGCCCCTGATCGGTTTGGTCAGCAGTGAACTAGTCGCCCGTCAACCTATAAGCACCCAAATTGGAAGCCTGATGATGCCAAGACACACTCAGAGCGCGTCTCCATATTGCGTGAAGACTGTGTTGCGTTAAACAACCCCCACGAATCCTGAACCCAAGGTGGCGGGCCAGAACGCCGCATTTAATATGCATGGTTTTTTTATACTTGCGCAATGGTCCTCTTTTTGACATCGCGATTGCTGACCCTGGAGTACTTCATAAGGCCGCTCTATGTCTACTTGGAATTTGACTTCCGTGCTTCAATATTCAATATAGCTAGATGGGGAAATAGAGCTTAGTACGTACAAAAAAGAACTCGTTACCATGTAAATAGTGGAAAGGTCCTTGGCTTTACAATGCCACTTCTTGGCAGTCATCAAGTTACCATAAACGAGATAGGGGAAGTCATATTATTAACTTGCAAAGCGAGGTTCTAGAACTCGTACGCATAGATAGTAGATATGAACATCAAAACCTATCATAGGACAGGAAATCCACCATATTAAGATAGGTCTAAATTTTCTTTAGGAACAAGTACTGAATACACAATATTCGGCCTAGAGGCTCGACTTATAACTAATTACCTAGGTTAACCTCAACTCGGCAGAACTCGCAAGTTTCCCGAGGCTATTCAGAAGCTTGTCGGACAGTCTTCAGTGGAGCTGTGACTCTAACTCTACGCGAGGTCCCAGATAGAGCATACATAGACGAGATATATGTGGTCCTGATGATGACCGCATGTTCAGACTATGCCTTACTTATCTAATGAGCTTTATCCTAGACATGACCTAGTCTCCGTAACCGGTTGAGCAATGTGAACACTGGATGGACTTTTCAACAGTTCACCGAGGTGAGAGTGGTCAAACAGGGAATAACGCCACTTCATTCCACAACTGACACGAGGTTACCTAGCTTATGCATGATATCCATAGCTCGTGGCTCCATATCTTTCCATGCCCGGGGGTTTGGTTACGATCTGGTAGGGCTCCGGGAATAGAGATAAGCCTGCAAACGCATACGCTATACATCTATGCATAAAGAGAAGAACCCATCAGATCCATCGAACTCACCTAGATACTTTGGTTCTTAACGCTAGTGACTGTGGACGCCGAGATCCGTGCCGCATACCGATTTTTTTCAGATTAACTTAGGCCTCGAGTGGAGTGTCACAACCTTAGCCATGATGAACTTTGCCTGCCGGCGTGTCTCTTCGGCTAGCCGGCCAAGAGATCAACGGTAACCCCTCTGGACCCGACCCACGCCCACGGGGCAGGTAGTGTAGGTTGGTTGGGTTGGGGTTGGCGCCATGCAGGCGCGGACATTTCAGATCTGACAAGCATGGCGCCTTTACCCTTTAGGTGCATTCGAGGCGCCGCGACTCCTCCTCCGATGTCTTCTAGAAGGCGCGCGGAACAACTGAGAGACCCGTACATATGGTGATACCATCACTGGTGGGTACCTACGTAGGGCAGGCTCAGGGATCTGTCTATCTGTCTTAGAGTTCTAAATTTGCGTCTCACATAAGATATTATCAAAGCTATCTTGCTCATCATAGGGCGGTATTAGTCAAAAGTCCAGGACCCTTAGAAATCCACAGCATAGGGATGACGTGCGGTACCTGGTCCCGTAATCTGTACGGTCAAGGACGAATCAGAACGCGCTGTCGAATCCCATTCCCTGTTTCGTCGGAAGACTATATCAAGTAGGCGATGAATCCAGGCAGGTTAGGCCTGAAGAGATAAACTAGCCTTCATATCTAAATCATTCATGGTAGGGGTAAGCGAGCTGACACTATCATGCAATACCAAGAAACCGTACTCCAGTTGAAACCGTAGGGCCTGTTGTGTAATGTATCTTTAATGAGGATTCCTCATCGACATGGTAGGTATCAACAACAAGTATAAGTACAACCATATAAACTTTGGGGGGACTGCCCACCTCCCATTTGTGTACAATATCTGACCGGTGGCTTAAGATCTCACGCACATAGGCTTTAAGCGTTAAGCCCGAAGGTCATAGATTACCAGCAGGTATGACTATGACCTCACAACTCGTCGCGGCAGGCAAACCGGTAGGGCCCAGAGCCGGAGGCAAGTCCTAGACTCTTCATTTACCAGGATGCGTCATCTATCTGAGACTGCCGATAGGCGCATGCTTGAGCCAGACAATATGGGGGTGGGCAGCTAGGCAGCTAGGCAGCTAGAGGTTGCCATTTCAGGCACATTTGCCACGGTGAACTTGATTCAGGCCAATGAAATCATCCTTGCGGCTTGGTCGGGGTCATCATGTGTCGTCTGGGGTTCAGACGGTTAAACGGCGGGATCATCGTGGAACTGCATCTGAAGATCGGCCCAATCCGGGTATCTAGCGTGGGCATCCACAGCGATAGGTACTGAGCGGAGTCTGAAGCTTGGTGACAAGGCCGAAACGGTTCCGAAGGTCACATCACCTAGCTATGTACATACATACATAGGTGGGTAGATAGGCAGGTAGGTAGTGGTTGCGAAGGGTACTCTTCAGCCCTGCCAAGGCATGTGCCGAAGCCTTCGAGAAGCAATGGGGCAAGAGATGCCGAGAAACAGTCGAGGCCGGATTAGGGGTCTGATATCTCGTTTAGGCTAACCGCACCACGGAGTATATGTCGTGGATAAGTCACGACCGCTGATGGGCACCGTCTGATTGGCCGCGTCGATCATGGGTACAACCAAAGGGCGGACTGGGCGAGTAATAACCTTAAAGCCTTATGCACGTAAGCTGGAGCTGGAGCGAGCTGCCGTACTTACACGGCCAGTGTTTATCCACTGCCAGTCAGCCAGATAGAGTGGGCGAGAGAGTCAGCGAAAGCGCGCGCCTATAGGCGTAGATGATGGTGGGCTTGCGCTCGCACACACGAGGGGAATGGAACCGGCGTGTTATCAAGATGGATAGTTGACGTTCGTTTATGTATTTTGCCAGGCTGATGCAGCGTTCTGGGATTCCGATGGGTCAGCGGACGAAGTCTCCGCCGTTCCCCGCGGCCCTATTCCTCCCCAGGCGAAGGGACGACGGTACCGGAATGTACATAACATATCACAGGGCAATTCTCAAATCTAGAACTTGCCTCGCAGGGATTTCTGAGTAGCATGCATACGACCTGTACTTTTCTGTCCAAAGGGACCAACTCTAGAAGTTATGATGGCGAGTTCGGCGTGTGAAGATCGATACCTATTGCCGTGACGACGTCGTGATCTACGAGCACCTGCCAGCCAAGGCTTAATAGCAGGATATTAAGCTTTTGCACGACGATCAAGCATCGTGACCTTGTTCACGTATGGACCGATGAACACATAGGCCGCTGGGTTCTGCATAGTTGGCTTCAAATTTGTGGAATAAGGGGAAAACTCGGTAGCTCGGTCGTTGATATCGAGGAATCAACGGGATCGATGCCGCCGGCTTGGTCTAGCTATTAAAATCCAACCTAGATACATAGCGAGAGAGCACCGCTTCGATCGCTGATGTTGCCGTCTAAAATCCGGCGAGGTATCAATTCGCACGACATACAATCGCTCCGCCTGGCCATTTATAACAAGCCTTCACACACTTGATCCTCCGGTCGAACGTGGTATCGAGGTTGTGGCATGGATTGGCACCGAAACCAGTTGTTATGTTGCCTATCATGTCACCTGTGCATGAGCCACCATTGTGTGTTTTGCCGGAGTATGCCTGCCACTGGTACTTGTCATCGTTTGTAGATGCGAGATATACCGATTTGCTCTTATCGTCCATAGTCACCTCCAAATGTCGGACGTGCGGATAGATTCGGTGCGAGCAATGGTCATCTGAGAACTCATCGGCCTTGAAGTTCGTCTGCGTGCTGAGGGCAGCTAGCGAGAGCAGCGCCATTAAGGTTGTTGCGAAGTACATGGAGCCGCTAAGTCTTGGGAGCTTGGCTATCGAATAGGTTTAATATTGTGTGGTAACTTGGATTGAAGAGGACGGGATATGTTGCGTAGAAACTGAGTGAACTTGGTTGGAGATGAGGAAAAATACTAGGATGATTTACGGTCTTTGGGTTCAATATATTTATATTACCACCAATATCTATCGTGAAATATCCACCTTCGTATGATCTTGGTCCCCTTTGGCAACATCGCTTTCTCGCTTCTAGTTGAAAATCGTCATAGGATCTTGATGCAAGACCCATGGAATGTCCTCCGCTAGTGCCTACAGCCTTGGCTTCAGAGAATTTTTTATGAGTCGATGTTGATCTTAGGGTCGCATTGGGTTAAGCATAGTATATTCAGATCAACTATTAAGAGGCTATCTATAAAATGGAACCGTTCAACCTTAATATAGCTACAGGTAAAGCTTCGTTTAACGGACGTTGCCGAGCTATTTGATAAAGATCACCGGGAGTTAATACTTTGATCCACAATATTAGAAAACATCGAGTATGGGATGTTCCTGCTCAGTATTAATTATAGATAGAAGGATTTTTTCGCCTAGGCAAACATCACTGGATATCGTCGTAGCTAACTTGTGTGTTTAATATGTTGGTAGGCAACCAGTGTTGCCATGCATCTCAAACAGCATTCGCCGTCAAGATATAAATACTTCATAGGCTTTAATACTCTAGATCGTAACTTGACTCCACATGTTAACGTGATAGTTACATATAACTTTTACGAAATAGTCTATTCAATATGTACCACATTCATACATTCAGACATGTCTAAGTTATTTCTCCCGTCTACTTGAACCCCTGAGGATGAAAGGCTAATGGACCCTGGGGTCAGCCCTATGCGTATCTTTCCCTAACTGGGACTCCATTCCACATGGGTATTTCTATGTAATAACTGGTCGTGTAACTTTCCGGCAACTCCACCTTTGCGCATGTGTTGTTCAAGCGGACAGATAGTTAATGGGTAGACGAACTGAGTAGATCTCGTAGATGAGTTCTGCATAATTAAGCTGCAGTTTGCCATCCGCAGGACCTTCGTCAAGCGAAAAATTGATGCGTTGACGGTGCTTCTGTATCCAAACTCTATTGCTCGTGATCCCGTGTGCTCAACATGGGCCTGGAGTGAAACATCGTTTGATAGGACATTGGTGTGTGACTGGTCCTAGTGGCCTGGTAATTGTGTTAAAGTGGGCGATTCGAAAATTTCCTAGACCGGGCTCACTCTAGGATATAGTTACTAGCTTGAGAGTTCAAACCCTTCAAATCAACTATTTTTCTCGGTTATAGGGGCTTCTTAGGTGATGTCGCCGATAAGCGTTCAAGACCTTTTTGGGCGTGTATAGTACCCGGTTCAAACGCAATTCTTTTACTCATCGCAAGGGCCTCCTCGAATTTACGCTTAGCTTCCTCGATATCCCCAGCCATGCTTGCAATGTCGCCAAGGTTGCCTAGGGCCACAGCACAAGCTTGATCACACTCTTCCGTTCTGTCCTCGCCCTGTACTTTTTTCGCTGTCGCCTGCGCTTGTAGAGCCCATGAACGGGCGCTGGCAAGAAAACTTGACCGCGTCGGGGTTTGATTAATTGAATTATTTGACCCATCAGCCAGCGGAACCTGGTTGGGTTGACTGATGGGCTGTTGTGCGAGAGACGCGGCAAGATTATTCACTTTCGCAGACATTTGTTAGTAGGGATAGCCTCGACATTGTAGGAATTGGACTTGCATCCAAGAAGAAAATCAGGTCACTTACTTAAAACAGCCATATGGCAGCTGTTTGGTGGTGATAGCGTTATTGCTTGGAGGAAGAGCGGCGCCGCGAGATAATGTTGTGACTTGGACTCATAATGGTTCCCCAAAGCTATTAATAGTCAGTGGTCTGGTAATTAGACAGTCGAGATTGTCCGGTGGAAAATGAGAGAGAGGACGGGGGAGGAGACATGACGGACAAAAAAAAAAAAAGAAAAAAAAAAAAAAAAAAAAAAAAAAAAAAAAAACCAGGCCTACCTTCGAGTGTGCCTCCAATCTGTTCTGGATCCATCCAATCACCTTCCCCTTCCTTGACACCCTCAACTTGACGCCTGTGCAACTCTTTCAAAACGGTTTCAACCGCCCATATCAGACGTTCACCGGCCAAGTCCCCCTGAAGCACGTGCTCGTCGGCATAGAGTTCTCCAAGCTTAACACTAATTCCTACCATTTTTCCCAAGATTCTTGTCCGTTTGGCCCATAGGTTTTCGGGCGGTTCTTCTTCTTCATCTTCTTCTTCAGATTTGCCGCCCTGAACTGCCGCAGGGCGAGGCCGAGCCGGCGCACCTATAAGCCTTCCTCCTTTATCCACGCGCCCATCTCGAACACTTTGTTCCATCACTTCAACCCATTTCTTGCAATCGCGAAGGAGAGCCTCCAATACATCGATAGAATTTTGGTAGCTTCCGATTTTCTCTAACCACGCGGCCAGCTGGATCTTTACCCCCATGACTTCAGCGGAGAAAATATCAATACCAGCTTCCGCACACTGCTCTAAGGCGAGCTTGTAGTATTTCATAGCGAGCTGCGGATCAGGCCCATAATTGCTATAATAAAGCGCACGACGGAGAGACTGGGCGATATGTGGCGGGAAGCGAGTGAATTGTGCTGCTTGGAAATAGTGGAAATAGGCGTAGACTACATAAACACATGCGCCGAACACGGCAGATAAACTTAACATCAGGCATAACATTAGCGTCTTGAACTATTGGTCAGCAGCAGGAGAGGAATACACACAGTATAATAGCCAGGACAAGCTCCTCCGGGCTTTGCCGAAATAGGATACGAAGGTTTTGTCCACGGAAAGCTCTGAACAAGGGACGAAAACTCAAGCCCTGTCTTAGGGCCCGAAGAAGGAGTGTCGACGGCGGCATTGGCGGCTCCTGTGCGGTCGTATTCTGCCCAGACGAGGTGGACTCCTGCCGCTTTTGTTGACGGCGACAATGGCATTGACAAATGTCAAGTTGTCCCCGTCGCAACGAATAACATGGCGTTGACAGCTGCTTCAACGACACCGGCCGAGCGCATCGAGGATATAGGGCGCTACTAAAAGACCGCGCCGGGACTGAGCGCAATGCGGACATTGCCAATTAGCGACGACGAGAATGGAAAGGACTGATAGATAAGCTCTCGTCGCAATCCACGAGATCACAATCCGAGGTTTTTACCAGTACATTATGTAGTCGATTTGATGACGTTGATTGAAGTGATACTATGTGCGAAGTACCTAAGTAGTTTTTTTTTAGAGCTTTAATCCTTGCATTATTATTAATACATATTTAAGGTTGGCTCCATATGCTAATGCATGTCAGCTGGCCACCAGCTGAGTAGGTAGGTTCTGTAGTGCCGAGGTTGTCCTTGCTGCCTTGTGTCAGACAGTTGGTGCACAGACCAACTCCAAATTACCCAATTCAACATTCCAATGACGATGGTATTCGAATGCGGATGTACTCATGTACCAAGAATCCCTGGTATGAGAGATTTCGAATTCATATTCACTCCTCTGTTTACCCTGCTATCCGTGTTGTTAGATTCAATCAACTTTTATCATAGCCCATTTTCAAAAGCCTAGAATCGGAATACCCACCTACTCTAACCCCCTAATTTCCAAAGTAACCCGTTTGTCCATCCCGCTACAATTCGACCGCTTCTGCTCCTCCTCTCCTCATAACCCCGAATCCGCTTACGACGATAATGGCTGGCAAGTTTGAGCCAAAGGTTCCCGTTAACCTTGACCCTCCAAAGGATGAACTTATTTCTCTAGATGAGTTAGCCAAGGCTGATGGTGAGTTGCGCTTCGCGGCGTCATCCTTGTAGTCAGGCCCGGAAGTGCTAGAGCAGCCTTGTGTTCACCCGTTGTTGGGTCATGCTTTCTATGGTCTATATCTATACTCGTGTATGTATGTATAACTATGATAAGTCCTGCTAATCGTGTTGAACCAGGCACTGAAGGACATAAGGCCTATGTAGCTATAAAGGTACGGTTATCTATCATTTACCATCAGTCCCATTTTCAAAGGGGCAACATCGATATCGACTTCGTGTACAAGGTGCTATTTTATGATCATAAAAATCCTGACATAATACTCTTAGGGCAAAGTCTATGATGTGACTGGGAATAAGGCGTATCAAGAGGGCGGTTCCTACCATGGTATGTAAGCCAGTCTCCTTGTTCCGCTCTTACGAGTAATGCAACACACCACGGTGCTCCCTGCACATGATTTATTTGCCATGCGGCAAGAATCTACTGTAGCCGTTACCCCGTCTCTGGCCAAGGAGTCGGAGTGGTCTAGCTTCGATGTCCTACGTTGGCCGACAGATCCGCCAGCGACCTCACTCCATAGCCGCTTATAGGAGAGCGACATGTTTGCTAACCGCTCCAGTATTTGCGGGGAAGGATGCTTCCCGTGCGCTAGCGAAGACTTCGACAAATGCAGAGGACGTAAAACCAGAGTGGCGGGATCTGGACGACAAGGAGAAGGCCGTGCTGGACGACTGGGTCACTTTCTTCTCGAAGCGTTATAATGTCGTGGGCGTCGTCCAGGGCGCAACGAACACAGAGTAACTTAGCCGCTGTCCAGCTTAGATTGCACGCGTGGTCCGGGAATAGTTAGTATCGTTTTTCTGAAAAATCCGACGTGGTATTGCCGCAAGCAATAGCCCAGCAGCTGCATGTGCCCAGTAGCCAAGTGCCGTAACGGGCTTCCGTGCTGTAAGGAAAATTTTACCCACGAACGTTTGCTCGGTGGTGAAAGCACCTGGTCTTGGTTGGGCCTTTACGATGAAACATCAACTTTCGGGTCAGCATCGTGCTGTACTGCATTTTAATCAATATATTGCTTCAAGTTCCACTGGGCCCACAAACTGCGGCTATTAGGCATGTATGAAGGACAAGACCGGAAGCACTCGATTCTAGGTGCAGCAGACTGACAGCTCTACTCGTCACACGAGACGTAGGTTGAGTGCCCCTATGGCAAGTGGTGGCGTGAACGCAATGCTGCATGTGGTCACAGCAGTCGACCCTCTCGTGATTTGCAGGTCCTATTCCTGTCTAGTGTCATTGTACTGGCGTTCCCTGAATGTACTATAACGCTAGGGGGGGGGAGCACATGAGGCTCACTGCTACCTGCGGAGACGCCCGTCAGAATGCTTTGCCTCGAATCACAGGCCTATCAGGACCAGCCATTACCATAGAGCTGGTCTTGTCACTAAGCAGCAGCCAGTTTTATCAATGGAATATTAGGAAGATCATGGTAGTGCTATCGTCGATCGTTGTGATATTATCGTCATTGGCGATCCAGGTCTCTACTAGCGAGTGGCGTGTGCATTTGTTACCGGTTCACGCATGCTTTAGGGGCAGGCTGCTTGCGGCACTTGAATACACTCCAGGGCAAGATTTCGATTGGTCCTAAGATAACTTAGCACTTGCATCACACAGATGATGTTTCCCCCGTTTCCTTTTGCCGCTCGGCAGCCTAGTCCACGTGGCTTTGGGTATGGCACTCCGCCGACCTACATACTCAGCGGCGTGGAGACTACGAACATGGATCGGAGATATGTAGCCTAGTGACATATGCAAGATGTTTTCGATCTTATTAAGCTGAAGAATTACCCCCTTGTATCGGCCATGAAGTGGCTTTCACACAGAACATACGTATGTCCTATCGGGTCCTTCATGTCTTGAAAGGGGGGCTAGCTACTCACAATGAATCTGTACACGGCGTGCCGAACCAATTTCTGGGGACTACGGTGTGACGTTTGTTTGTCTAGAATATACATATCTACCATGAGAGCCTGACGGTCACCCAATAGAGCAGTCATGACTTCGAAGTGGTATCTACATTGATAATAGAAGTAACATGTACATAGCCATTATTCAATGAATAATATGGTAAACGTCCCACACAGACAGTTGTCTTGCATCTCTGTCCTCCGTTTCGACACAACTCACCACTCTGCAACCATGTTTAAGCCATCAATGCACACGCAAGACTTGCTGACTCGGTAATTCCTCAGGCTGAGTTGCCTAAACGACATATCCCTAGACCATTCGCCCAAATCCGATAGATAGAGGTTGAATAAGGCGTGACAGGCGTAACAAGCATGACGGGTGAGCCCTCAAGGTCTCCTTCTCTTTCTTCTTCTGGACATAGCATGGCGTTGAACTAACAAGTTTGCTTCCTCTTGCACTCGTATGTCCGAACCGTTCCCTCTTCCACTCGGCCTCTAGTAGAGTCATCACGCCCGCTAGCCTTGAGCTATTTGCGGAGGTGCCCAGATCCTCCCGTTCACAATGCGGAAACCGGCCTGGACGCAGTCCTCGCAGAGCTGACCTGCTTGCAACCACGTGTTCCGGAGTTTCTTCACCCCAAAGCAGAGGTGATTGGGATCGTTCCGTGCAAAGTGACAGTATGATTTCAGGCGGCAGACAGAGTGGTGGCACTCGAAGAGGAACTCGTCGTAATCGCACATGGTTACGGCTTAGGAGCGAGGCTTCGAGACCGTTAGTTAGTCAACCTCGATAGTTCTTAGTCTACTGGTTGAGGATAAAGAGGATGGCATATATACATACACGCCGCAGAACTATGGATGTCGATTACTTGATATCGGATTTTAGATACTTAGAGAAATGATATGATGTATTAATCGTGTTTGTTATTTTTCGGACTGTAAAGAAGAAGGCGGCTCGCGTAGATCAGAACTTCAGAATCTAGGCAAAGTAGTTAGGATTACGGCTCCGGCTGGTGAGATGAATGATGGTCTTCTTTTATAGACATGATGTTTGTCACTTTCCAACCAACATCTCTACTTATTGAATCACGCGTGACTCTGACTCACCATTATGGCAAACACACTATCCTAGAATCGAGAAGAAAAAGAATCTCCTTAACCAACTGTGACGACGAAAGTCGAGTTGTTCAATTTCACGCAGCTTGCCAACTCGCATTAGTCATAATGAATGAACCATCCACATAGATTCTGAGATCGTTCCTCGTTAACTGTCATCGACTGATATGTCATATTTCCCCATGCTGTACACTTGTCAAGTCTAGATGGTGTAATACTGCCTGAGGCTACGAAAAAGAGCGTGTTTCGTGGTGAAGCTACACTAGAGTGTCACACTACCTTAGAATAGACCATAGGAGGATTTTCTGGTTAAGAAGGAGCGCTATCTTCGTGAAGTCGTGTTGAGGTTTGGGACTGAAGCTGAATATGACAGACCAGAGTAGAGAGAGGGAGGAGGACTATTAAACCCCATTTAATGGTGAAGGACCGTGGTAAGCATGACGTCTTACATAGATACGGTCCAGATCGCTTACTTTGGTATGTAGGTATTCAAAGGCATCTGTTGCCGCCAGTTATGAGTTAATTAACCAAGCACTCGAGACACTGCTGCTAACCAGACGGCTAATGGCCGCGATAGAACCGGGTAGCTCGACCTAGATACCCGGCTATCGAATCGTGAGCAAGAGAGCCCGTAGAATGCCTGCAACCGTACATATTATGGTGCTGATGTTTACTCCTACGGGGCGGCCCGAGACTAGGGGGGCTCTGCGGTCTCGCGGTAGCAAACAGTTGTCTGTTCTCTTGGCATCTAATGAGACGTCAGTTTCATCAGCACAATTCTATTAGACTCTTACCGCTATAGCATACCTACAGATCATTGCCGCATTTTCGAGATCTCGAGGGAGTTTAATATCCCGAACGATGGTTTTACCTACCTATCGGCGCCCAATGACCTACCCACCCGTAGCATCGTGGGAGTGCGAGAACTGTTAATCTAGCTACACAGATAGACGGTTTACAAAGCAAGTAGCACAGAACCGGACGTCCTGGTTACCTGGCCGTCGCTGCAAGCGCCCGGTGATCCGTGCATTTGCGGTCTCCAACAAGAAACCTACCTACCTACCTACCTACGTCGAAGCGGAGCAAGGTGAGCCTTCGTAGGCGGCTCAAGTCGAGCGAAACACCTTACCTACATCGAAGCCTCAGAAATGCGGAAACGTAGGACTGTTTATGTAGGGACACCTGCGCCGATAATCCAGGGACACGTGTTGGAGACGGTATCTGAGCTCCGTACGACTCCAGACATGTAATATGCGGCCAGGGGCCGGGTTGAGCCAGGGGGCGGCTCTTCTTTATTTTTATGTTACTATAACCGAGAGTTATCTATTAACCTAGTATGATAAAGAAACGCACCGTGGTGGTGGGCTTCTACGCATAGTTGGTGATACATATCCTCTGACGATAAAAGGGGGTTAGTGTTTGGTCATGACGTTTAGCAGGTTTATCGTAAGAAATATTCCCGCATATAATAGTAGCGTCGACTATAGCAACTCTACGTAGTTGTGTAGCTATGAGTGGAATTGGCTTCTTCTCACTTAACTATGCAGTAGGAGGAAAAGTTGTTAATCCTCGATAACCATAAGCATGGATCGATCTTATGTTTTCAATTAAACGTCGCCCCTTTGGTTGTTAGCTTAGAGACCACAGCGGTACCCTGTAAAATACGATATACAATCAATATATATATGATAAGTAGTAGTAGTAGTAGTAGTAGAAGAAGAAGAAGAAGAAGAAGAAGAAGAAGAAGAAGGGCGGGAGAGAAAGAGATAGAGGAGGTCCAAGTTATTGATTAGAATCCGCGACTACTTAACTTCAACAAAACCACACAGTCATAAGATATTAGTACAAGACACGAGTAATACCTATATGAGTTGGTAAATAGACAATGAACTCATGTTAGTTAATCTGGCTCTACATATGTAGACTTATATATAAACGTTACCGAGATACGGTACCCGGCAATGAAGTCTCATACCCTGCTTGAGACTTTGAGGAGTTAGTGACCATGGGGATTGCCATCGATATCTAACAGATCATCTCAGATGTTTACAAGAATGTTTGGTATAAAGATGACTAATATCCGTGAGTGTGTGTTGTCGAGGTTTGTTAGGTGATACTCGGTTAGAGGAAGCGATGAAGCCGGTCAATCAAACATAGAAGGTGATTCATAGCAAGGACGCAACCATTAACCGTCTTGTATCAAGTTGATGGCACACTAGCCACCGGCCATCAAGAACCCAGCCACTACCTAACCACTAACCGTTAGTAGGGTTAGTCGCTTAGCCGCAAGCTGTCAGTGCCACAGACCGGGCAGTTTTACACCGAAAATGTGGATGCAGGTACGCACACAAAGTGTGAACTGCGTAGAGGATACAGTCCATTGATACGGAGTACATAGGACAATTTTGCGGCAGTGCTCACCTACCTAACACTAGAAGGATGCAATTGTATCTGCAATCCATTGGCCGGGCGGCTTACTTGGTAGGTAGGCAGCATATTGGCACACCTACTAAGTATGTATATGTAAGTATCTGCCTATGGCATGTAGCAGACTATGTGCTTGTCCGCCTCACTTTTTCCTTGCCAATGTTCTTCCTTTTCGGTCGAGGCCTGATGTTGTTGCCTTGTTAGCTTTTCCGACTCATGCGCATTTGCCCTTCTCTTTCATACATCGTCATCCCTCAACGTTCAAGTATTCAAACGCTTTTTCCAATTAATCGCCGGCCGGGACCATCGACTAACGCTTTGGATGCCTTCTGAAGAGGAAGTCTAAACGGTAATACAGACTTGGGAAGCCTATTTCTTGCTGTTGAGTCTTCCAATTTAGGGCTTAGACTCGGTCAGACCAACATCGCCTTCTTGGTTTCGCCTCTTGTTGCTGGTCAGTCTCTTCAATGATACATATCCCCAGCATCACTTGGCCGTAGCCAGGTTGCTCTCTGTCAATAGCGCTCTATTCAGCTATAGTGGTGCGCGCATCTCAAGGACGCCGGGGACGATCTTTGGTCGTCAACATCACTGACCAGCTGTTGAATGAAGCCTGCCGCCTATTCTGGGAACATCTCAATCCTAGCTTAACAGGCAGATGCCGGTCTAAACTCCGGGCCCTACATTTCCCTAGTCTAGTAATTTTGGTACGACACTCGTACATGAAGTCAATCTCCGTGATTTTCTCTTCAATATGACCGACCGTCTGGCTCTGACTTCACCTGGATCCTCGGATGTGGCCACTATGGAAGGGCACCCCCAGCCCTCCGAGATGCCCGTCGGCTTCGCTCGGTCACAGGACCTTGCCGCTTTGGAGCATATGGATATAAATTTGCCATTTTCTACTAGTCGGCATCAAGCCGACTCTTCCTATGGAGCTAGGCCACTTCACAATCGCCTCGCCTTATGGTACCAGAGGAATGACGGACCTTGGATTCCCCAAGGTTTAACATCTCCACAGGATGATATTAGAAATCCCTCTGTCTTGGGAAACATCCGAGCTAATCCTTTTGTCTTCCCTGGCCAGTACCGTGAGAGCGTAGTGCCGTCTGAGTGCGATACCATTCCCCCAGGAGTAATACCGTCTGATTCCGGATATGGGAGCTTTGGAGCCAAGCAGAGCGTTGCTAACGGCTCTGTATGCGACGAGCCTTTTGACCGGAGCACGGAGACGCAAAGCCTCGTCGGACACATAAGTGATCTGAATTTCCAGTCCTTTCCCCATGAGATGATGCCCAAGAGCGGAATCAATCCGAGAAACTCTTACTCCCAATCACAAGCGCCGCCGCCGCCGCCGCCCTCGTCGTTTATTGACGGCCAGATTCAGTTGGAAGGGGGAAACCTCATGTGCGAAACCTGCGGTAAATTAGTGAAGACAAACTCTGAACTTAAGTAAGCTCTCCGTTTTTAATCTAGGCACCTTGTCCCGTGGACTGCGACTAAAACACAATATTTCTAGAAAACACAAGCACAGACATTCAAAACCATTCAAGTGCGAAGTGAAGAACTGTACTCGTCAAGAGGGTTTCAGCACACCGAACGACCTTGATAGGCACAAGAGAAGTGTACATCCGGATGAGCAAGCCGCCGGCAGTCGATACCGATGCCCAGTTGGCGTTTGCAGGACAAAAGACAAAATATGGCCGCGAGCGGATAACTTCCGAGCCCACATGAAGCGTGTCCATCAAAAAGACTTGACAACGGATGAGGATTTGGACCAATACGTGCATAGGTACAGAACGTTGTCAGTTATATCTACGTGAAGATTCTTTCTGATTTGCTCCTTAATAGGCCAGTACCCCAACCTGAGGAGGATCTCAACCTTACTCAGAAAGATATAAGTCCCGAGCTTCACCAGTTTAATACCTTTTCCGTGGAGAAGCCTAATTATGCCTCGAATTGTTGGGAATCGTCTCAAAGCCCGGTCGTTGGATTGCCAACAGAGCCGAGCCCGGCGGAAGATTCAAGTCGACTCCAAGTGGAAGTGACTCATCCCTTAGCCGATAAACCCGCCGCTTTGCCTCGCTCGGGCATGTTCGATTCTGCCACCACACCCACGGTAAACGATGATGGTGATGATGTGATATCAGATAAGCACAAAGGAATTCCCAGAGTGCTAGACGTCTGTCCTAGTGAGGTTCTTAGCAAGGCCGAACCAATAAAATCATGGCAACCGCAGGACAATGATTCAAGCTCTGCCTCCGAGGAATCCAAAACTGAACTCCAGGGCAAGGGCGAGAGTCCGATAGACCCTCAAAGGATGAACGAATCTGATGAGCCTCGAAAGCGCTCCGCTGAACCCTCGTCAGGTGACCCTGCGCCTAGTACAGAATCGAAAGCGTCAATCGATACCAACAAGGCTCATGCATCTCCTCAGAGCGATGACCAAGGTTTGGCAGATGCGACTCCCATAACGGTGAACCCAAAGAACCGTAACGAGGTAATGCAATTACTTGAAAAGCTCGATAGTGGAGGTATGCTCGAAGCACTTGGGTGGAAGAAGGAAGATCCTCCGGAATCAGACGACACGAAACAGGAACCGCCTAATGTGTCCGGCCGAGAAAACCATCATGCTTGTTCCGAGTGTGGAAAACCATTTGCTCGGAGATGTGAGTTGAAGTACGTGCTTCCAATGTCGGAACATTGCTTGTTTGGAACTTACAGTCGTGTAGGAAACATGAGAAACGGCACGCGAAGCCATACGGCTGCACATTCCAGGGCTGTAATAAGAGGTTTGGTAGCAAGAACGATTGGAAGCGACATGAAAATAGTCAGCATTTCATGCTGGAGCACTGGAGGTGCGGCGAGAAACAGACTAACAATCCTTCCGAGACTTGCGGGAAAGTTTATCATCGACGGGAGTTGTTCAAAGCTCATATCGAGGATGAGCACCACATCAAAGACCATGCAGCCCTGGAAGCCAGGCTCGACGCATGTCGTATCGGGCGCAACTGTGAGGCTCGATTCTGGTGCGGCTTCTGCCAGAGGATAATCGAAATCAAGCAGAAAGGACTGCAGGCCTGGACCGAGCGATTCAACCACATCGACGATCATTTGAACGGCCGCAATCATCAGGCGCCAATGAAGATCATCGACTGGAAGAACGAGGATCCGCTTCACCCAGGAGCCGAATCCTCGACGAATGATTCCAATGGCTCTGACGTTTCTTCTTCACCCGCTCCTGCGGCCGACAATACTAAGAATCATCGTCATGCTAGGGCCGAGAAGCTCATCACAGACGCTGTGAGGATCATAGACTCTGCGAGGCAGAAGCGGAAAAGGGACAACCGGTCCGATACCCATGTCTCTAAACGACGCCATGCGGTCCAGGACGTGCCGCGCGTTTTTTGCGTACGTTGTCCTCGTCTAGCTCTTAGTTCGTACTAATATTCCTGCAGTGTCAATGTCGAGAGATGATGCCTGTTACGAGTGGGCAGTGTATCTTTTGCGAGCATGTGTTATGTCAGAGTTGCAATCAATCCGATGAACCCATCTGGCATGGGGATGAGAAGTCATGAATTAGTCAGCGTTGGTTAGCGATCCCATCGCCTTGGGTTTGGATTATATAGGAAGGAGTTGGACGGAGAGTACAATACCCCTGGGAGTAGTAGCTATTTACTTTTTTTTCTTTTTGTTCATGTATAATGTATCTTGTTGTTGTATCGAAACATGGCAATGCCGGTATGGCTATTGACTGGCTATTCAAAGTATCTATTCAGTGTAAGAAGGGGTCACTCTTCTACCTATCTCATAATCTACCTAGGATAAATACATAGCATGTTCTGTCCGTGTCTGTTTCTGGCACACCCTGGTTATACTTGATTCCGGGCCTCCCACGTACTTTTTTCTTCTGAAGCTGCTCGCTCTATCAATGATAAATACCATTTACTGAACGTGGGTAATATTTCCTATCTCTGCGTAGGTAGTAGGTTAGTTTGATTTAACCCGTAGAGTCCGCTCATTCAAAGCTCCGTCCGTCCAGTAGTCGTCTTGTCAGCCTAAGTAGCGGCTTCAGTAGATGTATGATATTGAGATAGGGCTGTAGGGCTGAGGCCCACTACTAGGTATCACGGCCCTTCGTACGGCCACCTGTACCTAAAGAAGGCTCTTCCTCTCTTAGTGAGCTTCACGTTGCAGAAATTATAATGAGCACCATGCTCCTCATAATAGTGATATATGATCCAACTCGCCTACAGCCTGGGTTGTGACTGTGACTGTCATGCTTGAGGCGTATTGTAGGTGTGTATGTCGCGTCGGTAGTTCGTGTGATATCCAGAGGGAGAGGGGTTTCGATTGCTTTGCGGCCGTGAGAGCGCACGATGGACACGGCTTCTCTTAGAGGAGGCTCATCTAAGCTCTGTATGAATCGGTCGGTATGTAGGGACGGCACGGGACGGGCTTCTAGGTTGAGATGGCTGGTAGATTGGTAGGCCAGCGTGGAAGATGGTTTCAGGAAATAGAAGGCGTTGGTCCGGCAGGTAGGAATGGAAAAGTAGCGAAGAGTCTACCAGTGGGATTTCAAGTAGAGGCACGTCTTCGATCGTTGGGACTCCCTAGTGCCAAAGACTACAAGAAACGTTCGTATGTAGTACCTGTACAATACTTACTTGGGTTAACAACTTACCTTCCAATACACAAGCCTCAATAATTCAATCGCAACATCTAGTTCCCGTGGCTGTTGGTGAGGTGTCGGCGTTCAGGGGCTGGCTTGCGCCATGGCTGAAGGAAGTCCTCCCCGGGTATGACCAGCGCCAGCAAGATGAAACAAAATACATGAATGCCTTGGACTTACTAAGATACAAGGTCTTCGGTTTCATATATTTCGTCGTTGAGCCGGTTTTACGCCGTAGCGGGTTCTTTACAAAGGATGATGTGGCTGTCGTCTTGACGCTCAGGGGTTAGCAGATCGATGATCCGGAGGCTCCTCGTACTCTGAACGGGAGTATTCCTCTATGATTAAGCTTAATAGTACGTATATTAACTTCCCCAAGCCACGAAACTAATTCTCGGGGTTTGCTATGATAATCTAGGAACGGACCGTGTAGTGTTAATTTTGCCATTTGCTTGATCAACTTACTACCCCAACACCATAGTCATGTAAATATAGGTCTTATTTGGACCAATAATGTTTAGTTATTTAACTTCTATCGTTTTTGATCTTCCATATACGGCTGTCCACGAAAGACAGTACATTGTAAGATGAGGCGTCATAATACATACATCGGGTCTCAGATGAAAACGCTCTAGAACCTCACCGATGAAAAGATAGATAAACACTTCAAACATGTAGGCTATTTAACGTCTTCAGATACGCTTACGTTATGATATCTTGATGATCAAGGTGTGTTTCACCTCAACCGGTCATTTAGTAGATTTGGTGAAGCTAAACTAAGGAGTAAACATCTAATGCCCTGCCGTATCAATCCGAAGAGCTCCTCCGAAGCAAGTTGTGGCTGATCTAAAGGGAAATGAAAACAACGATTCCGCTATCATGCTAGCATCGTCGTTATCCTCTCCAGAGGACGCGTTGGCAATTGGCTATCAGGGCAACTGTGGCCGGGACCAAATCTGACGCTCCGGGCTCTGGGCCTCACGAAGGATCATAATGAGATCAATAACTGTTTTGTCGAGATTAGCTCCGACGGCATTTGGTAACCGGAAACAGGGAAGAAAGGTTTCGCTAATCTTCCAGAGTAGTATCGGGCCGGGTCTCTCTGTATTGTATTAATCCATTGCCTACTTCGTATGCCCCGGCCAGCCAGGGGCTCGTAGGAAGCTATCACTTGTAACAAGGAAACAAAGTACCCAGTTTTCAATACATACACCGCGCCTAGAGCGCATACAAGACGGTATAGCGCCAATACCCTATGGGTGTTCAAGAAGAGATTATGATAAATACATCTCAGGGGTAATTTGCACTTTCGATTCCCACGGCAGCCCCTGGCCCGCTTATACCGGGTCATAAGAAGCTTGATTGGAACTAGCTACATAGGACTCGTACCTCATGTCAACTACAGAGGGCTTCAATAGTCATTGTATGTATCTCTTTGATACGTCTTCCGGACAGGAAATATCGATTCCTACAATAATCATGTGCGGCACGTCTGCTAGGTAACAGAAACACACAGTCTAACTACCTACCTATCTAGCGTTGGTTCTATTAATTCGAACGAGAATTCCCCGTGCGACGTGCCCCCATACCTATGTGTACACCGGCGCTTAGCCCGTCAACCCACACAACCTAGATAACTACTTACTGACTTACTTATCTTCCCGATCTTAGGAATGATAGTCTCTAGTCGCGCCTCCACTCTACGTATAGTAGTAGTAGAGTGAAAGTCTAATCCCAGCGTGGACGGGATCGGCTGCTTAGCCGTCTGAGCCACCTGCGCTGTGTGTAACGCAGAGAGACTGTTCGCGCTTAGGCGCCCGATTCGAGCGATGTTGGACCTGCAGAGTTACCTAAGGTGCGTACGGAACCTTAGGCATGTCTACTATGTAAGCGGGGAGTCATTCCAGAAATAGCCCACATATGCTTTGTTTCGGTGTCTGCGATCTTGGTTGAGGAGAATCCCGGATCAAGAAACATAGATACCTACCTAGGTGGTGTCTCACATGAAAAGTAAGCAAGCGGCACGTAAGAAAAACACGTACGGCTGCTATCCGGGCAGCCGGGGTGGTATCCCAGAAAGAGTGGGTGGGGACCGGAGGGACGTACGTACGTACATACTAATACATACACTACATCCATACATAGCCACTGTCCTACCTGGGGCGGTGATAGATAGGTAAGTAGGTAGGTATCTCGAACAAGCCAATGGTGAGGGTGGTAGTTAATATAACCAGCAGAGAATGGTTATCAACCCTTCCACGTCGTGTACGTATAATGCCCTCTCGGATTCAGATAATAAGTGACGAGACCTCTTACTCGGCCCTGTCAGCGACAACGACGGCAAGGCGGCTAGACCACGTTGTCCTCACAATTTAGGGCGTGACGATGATTACTCGTGGTCGTACGAAGTACATGTAATAGTGGCTTTTGGTGTGACTGATCCCCCTCGCCCCCAACAGGCCATGACCTCATTCGTAGGCCTTGTACGGCAATAATGTTGTTGATGAGTTTGAAGCGCGGGGTTGAATATTCGTCAGAAAGCAGAAGGCAACCTTAGACAGCAATACCCATAAGCCGCCTCATCCCACCTTACTAGTTAAGTAGATTGGATGGACGCTGTTAGGTATGCGTAGAGAGGGACAATTAGGTATAATTGTCGATTGGACATCATTAAATTCCAATGCTATGTATGATAACTAGTGCCGGCTTACACCGTTCCGTCCCATGCTCTAGTTGCCTTCAATGCCCAGCGGGGTGTTCCTCATAGCGGATCATCGTCACAGTGCCATATGTACATGTACATAGATATATCTACAATCTACTGCTTATACTGGTGATTGGCTACCCTAGATTCGGTGAAGCACAGACCAAGTCGATGTCTATCAACTTATGTACGTAGTACATATCTAATCTAAGTACATAACTGATACCCCGCAGATACGGTGTCTTACAGTGCTGACTGTGTCAAAATGAATTTTTCTACTAGGTGAAACCCTCAACTGCAATATATTCACACCTAAATAGGCTAATCTAATTGGTCCATTAATCAGATCCCTCTATCTACCACTTCAATTCAATTTAATCCACTACTGCAATTTAATCCACCACTTTAATTTAATTCAATCCACTATTGCAATTTAATCTACCACTATAATTTAATCCACTACTATAATTTAATCCACCACTATAATTCATTTAACTTACCTTTATTTAATTTAACTTACCTCTATTTAATTTAACTTACCTTTATTTAATTTAACTTACCTCTATTTAATTTAACTTACCTCTATTTAATTTAACTTACTTCTATTTAATTTAACTTACTTCTATTTAATTTAACTTATATTTAATTATATTAGATCGCATTTAATTACATTTCATTTATTAGTAGTATTAGTTAGGCGCCGATCGGGTATTTATTAAATATATAATTGGTCGGACCCGAATAACCTTACCTTAAAAAATCACATAAAATACTTTAATCTAATATAACTTTATAACCAAACATTACATAAAAAATCTAATTTAATATATAGATTTTATATATTTAACAGTCCTAACAGTAACTTTTATAACCGAATATAATATATTAATACTAAGTTATAATAATAGCCTTAAAGGTTTAGGGATATATACATTATGGCTGAGGTACTTCTAACAATTGATTTTTCATTTTGACACAGTCAGCACTGTAAGACACCGTACGCAGAGTCACCAACTGGATTCAAATGTTAGGATAAGTAGGTACATAATGTAGGGGTGGGGCTGTCACATATACACTCACACGTATTTGGTAATGAAAGGCTAAGAAGAGTTTAGCGCCTCTTATTAGTCGCCGCCACTTCTGTGATTTCTCTGCTTTTTTAACTATCGTGGGGACTTTTTTTTTTTTCGACTTTTCTGTCACACCATCCACTCACATACAACTTTACACACCATCATCTACTCGGTACTGTATGTATCTCACATGCTTTACGCATATAACCATCAATGATAATGGATAATGGCCATGGTCGGCTATCGCTCCACGGCCCCCAAACGCAGGTCTTTGCGAGCCAACAGTAGCATCGAGAAGCGCAGCCCACGTTCCCGTTAAGACACAGCGTGGTATTGATCTTCAGCTGTTTCTTTTACCATTGAACCGAAACACCCTGGAGACTCTGGGCGAGTCTGGGTAGTAGCCGCCAGACTTGCATTCAGCTTTGAGAGTTGGTCCGAATCTGGGAGGCCGGCCCAGCTTGTTGGTCATTTCGGTAATGTGTTGCTGCTGTCTGCAACCCAGCAAAGTATGTACTGCGAGTACTCGACTACGCCGCACCCCGACTTTTTGGAAATTGCAATAGGTTCAGAGTACATGAGTCCTAGTGTTATCTCGAGCCCAACTCCTTTGTCCTAGTTCCTAGCCTCTCTTTTCCGGTCGTATTGAGGTAGCGGTCAAGCACCCACCGTCGCTATGTCCTAGATTTGAGCCCTTAGCATTGGATCGCCCGATTCCGTTCGACACACATAATTAACTGATGTTTCTGAGTGGTCTGAATCTGGATGCATCCCTGCAGCTCTTCGATAAGACATCTTAGTTGGGCGGACGAACTGACGATAGCATGAACCAATATCAGGGACCGACAGCGGGAAAAAAAAAAACCAAAAAGCTGAATATCCAAGGATATTGCTCAATTTCTACGAAACAGCAAGTAGAAGATCACGGAATTCGTCATGCAGACGGGAATCGTCTACAGGTCCCATTTCTAGTGCCGCTGGGGAATTCTGCCTTAATGGCGTGTCATCATCGATTGCTGTGCCTCAGTGAGTGCCTCAGCGAGTGCCTCAACGGAGGAGGAGGAGGACCTTGTAAGCCTCTATTACACCACCACTTCGCCTTTTTACTCAACTACTTGTCTGGGGACGTTTTTCCACATCAATCGCTACGCATTTCTTGCTCCCTCAACTGCACTCAATACGAAGACGAAAATTCCCTGTGTTCATTATGCATAGGGTTTCTATCAACTTTTATGCTTCATTCGTCATTGAAGCTGGCGAAACCATAGGGCTCCGACAGCTATGTTGGTGCTACATAGTAGTCAGCTATGTATCAATCACTGTGGATGGTTCGCGCACCAGTCCAAAGGCACGAGTACTAGGTACTTTTACTTCGCTGTGTCTTTGGTGCATTGCTCCCAAATCACCAACAATCAGTACATTGACGTGGTTCCAATGTGCCCTCGACGTCCCTCGACGTAGGTAGGTATGTACCAACATCGGACCAGGTCAGGGGTACCTTTGCAACATACGTCGCGCTAGTAGCGTGCAGGGTTATGGGAAAATGACCGCAATCACCCTCAGCCACGGTCCACAGCTCATATGCTTGGCATTGTCCCTTTTTTTCCCAAAGTCCCTGCAAAATACAAAGGTACAAATTTCGAATGAGGCTCCGCGTGGATCTCACCCCTTCAGAGCTGGTGTAAGTAGGATGCCCAACACGTGTGTGCCCTTGAACTCCCGGTGATGGATTTATTTAAGTTGGTTCTTCTCAATGGCGTCGATTTTTCTTCATGGAGCAAGCTGCTTAATGCCGGCTGCTTCGCCTCCTTGCTGCCTGCGAAGTGCATTTTGCAACCCATGGGAGACCAGGTTTCCCCCATGAGTCCTGGCTTCACAATCTGAGACTCGAGTCCGCAGTTTTGTAAAACACTTTTCACATGCATATAACATTTACATTTCTCTCTTGCGTCGTTTCCTGCCGGGTCTGTCTATAAGAAACAATTCTAGACTGCCCTCGCATAAGACACGATACCTCGGCATCAGATCTTAAATCTAATGCTTCGACACATCAACCCCTTCTCATTGTGACGGCGTTTATACTTTTACATGTTTGCCTCATCTAGCCGACTGCTAGAACTGCAAACCACTCGACAAAGATGGCCTATCAACACTTCCCGTATTCAGACGCAACGCAGTTTTCAATCTACATGGACAGTCCAACGATTGATACATCGATGGACGGCGTGATCGACCCAATTCTTGAGCAGTCCGTCTCCCCAACGCAGTTTGCCAATCCGTGGAACCCTCCACAGATGCAGCGCCACCTGACAGACAACGACAAGTCTACGTTTTTCGAGTATCCGGTGCTCGCCCCTGGACTCGCAGGGTTCGTGAATCGAGGACCTGATGGTGTGCCGCCACTCCCTTCCGGCCTACTTCAACGTCGAGATTCGCCTTCATACTCTCACTCGTCTCCAGCAAGTAGTAGTGTCTTGAGCCCGCCAATGGAGAGTGACTACTATCAAGCACACTCACCATCGACATCGACGGACACGGAGTCCCCATTTTCTAGTCAATACGAGAATTATAGTTCTCATGGTCAGCTGTGTCAATTTACCGGCCTCGCCGATGATTGCGTGAAGCCCGTGGATGTCAACCCTTTTCAAGAGACACCACAAAGCTACTATGAGGACAACATCTCGAAGCCTGCTTTCCCAACAAGGGGTTTCAGCATGTCAAGCGACGACAGTGCTACCCATACAGACTTGTGCAGCAGACTGGCACCATTTGAACTAGACCGGCCGCTGAGCCCTGAGAGTATTGCGCCAGAGGCAAAAAAAGATGTTCACATTTCAAGAACCAATGGCGCTTGTCCGTCGTTCGAACCAGGAGATGAAACAATGTCCGGCGAGGAAGTCGCACCTGCCAAGGTGAAAATCGAACAGGACGACGATGAAGAATATAGTCCGAATAAGAAGCACAAACGAAAGTTTTCCAACGCCAGTCGCAGTACTAGAAGCCGCAAACGGTCGAGCACTTCCCAGCCTACCATAGGGGCAAAACGGCCGAAGACCGGGCCAAATGAATCCGCAATGAGTAAGTCGACGACCAAGCCCGCAATGCATGGGACGAAAGGTAGTTTTGCTTGCACAGAATGCCCCAAACCCGTCGTCTTCAAAGATGAGAGCGGCCTGCACAATCACATCAAAAAGCAACACACTCGGCCTTTCATATGCGTCTTCGAGTTCGCTGGCTGTAACTCCACCTTTGCCAGCAAAAATGAATGGAAACGACATTGTTCTTCTCAGCACCTTATTTTGAATTACTGGGTTTGTCAAGAAGACCAATGCGCCAAGGCTCCAAACAGCTCAAGCAAGTCGGCGGCTTCTCGCCACAACAGTTCCGACTGTGCTCGACGTCAAGTTACTTGTGCGACACATATCCACGAAGGTACTATATTCAATCGCAAAGACCTGTATACACAACATCTCCGGCGCATGCATATTCCTGCACATCTCAAGAGACAAGTTAAGCAGAAAAAGACGGTTCCTGAGTGGGATGCACTCGAACGTGCGCACCAGGAAAAGGCAAAACGAAGCCGATGCACACTTCCAACCCACATGCGATGTCCAGCAACAGGCTGCAATACTCACTTCGACGGCCAATCCGCCTGGGATGATCGCATGGAACATGTTGCGAAACATCTCGAAAAAGCCGTTGCCGGCGCAGAGCCACAGATCAAGTGCGGTGCAGAGCACGATAAGACTCTCATCGATTGGGCCACCCGTGCCGACATTGCTATCATTGAGAGGGGCCAAGGGGGCAATTGGGAACTACGCAACCCTTTGAAGTCTGACGGTGGCTTGAGAATCGAGAGCCTCGTAGATGAGGATGAGGACGCTGAGGGCGAGGAGGTTGATGAGTGATACATCTTGCCTGTTCCCGCTTTTCCTTATTTTTCTATTACACGGTGTGAGATTATATACTGGCGTGCACGTGTATACGATACCGGTTCGATTCGCAACTTTCTTCTCTTTGAATCTTGTACTGGCTTGTAATACTACTGGCACATTATGCAATTGCTTAGCTTACATATGGGAAGGGGTTTGCGGGTGGTTCAAGTACCTAGTGTGGCTGGCCAAAATGGCCCATCTCATGTGTTATGACTTTACGACTTAGTTCGACTAGCAAGATAGCAAGATAGATATTGTTAATGTATGGTTAGATATTCAAAGAGCTTACATATGCAGACTGCATTTCTTCTTCAGCTCTTGTAGAAACGTTGTGGTCGAGCTGGCCCCTGGTTACTATATAGAATGCCAAAGTTGGTGAACATAAGATATCTTTAGTCAATTAGAAGTTCAAATGTCAATCCCCCAACCGACCATCTAACCTTGAAACCCTCGACACAGGTCCCTACATGAGGCGTTTTTTAGGAAGACGCGCTGGCGCTCTAGCGCACCGATTTTCTGACCGGTTGAAGACGTATACGACTGTTGAATACCCGGAGTCGAGTTCGCCAATGCATAGTGGCTTTGGAATGTTTCTTCCTCCTATACCTCAAATATCGCAGACTTTACTTATCTTATCCAACCCGCGCCACCACTGTACTCCAGAATCCCCAGTCCCTACCCAGTCCCCAACTGCGGAGTGACATAGGCATTGCACTCGAGCACCTGCAGCGCTAGTTATGTCATACCTAATCAAAGGCTTAGGCAGCTCGGCTGCATATCCTGCAAACGGGTATGTAGAATCCGCTGTCTGCTAAAATAGGATGCTATCTATGTAAGCCTGCCCGCCCGGGATTTGTTGTTGTTGTTGCTGATGTTGTTATATGTGTGTCAGCCAGCGCCCCGTCCGGATCCCACCTAGCACGAGTTCCAAGAAACCGGGGAAAATGTACGTATGTAGGTACATGAAGCTAATAAGCGCTGCCGGTGCCACAATACACGATGGAATCAGACTACTGCCGCCCCGTGCCCAATCATCACCGTTTTCCCCTTGTGTATGTATGTTATGTATGTACCAGCGCGGGTCCGAAAGGGAAAAAAAGGATCGATAATCGAAGTGGGCGGGTGTTTCCGGCCAACTCTAGTTAGTTACATAACTTCCACAGATACTTACCTTCCTTAATTCGCCTGAGACAAGAAAATCCCTAGGTAACCTAGATGTATGTATGTATGTATGTATGTATGTATGTATGTATGTAAGTTATACATACTGGAACGACCCCCAACTGCCAACCGGCCTTTCCTGTCTAACGTATGTAACACCACAGAAGACAACCCGATCTACGTATGTAGGTATGCATTCTCGTTCTATAATTAATCGACTGACGCGAGCCCGACGTGGGGGTCGTCGATCGAGAGGTCGGGATCTCGCTAAGCTCATGACTGCATTACCTCGAAACGGGCGAGGAGGAGAACCTCGTCAGTTCGTTAAGCCCCCGCCGGGGTGTTAGGCATAACAGATCCACCGAGATATCTAACCTAGGTTAGTCCGGAGAGCGATCAGGGCTAGGTATACCGGTTTGTATTCTCGTGCTTGCTCAGCAACGACACCTCTCACTACGCCAACTGCGTCGATTAGTTGAGAGAGTCTTTACATGCATTCTGGAACCCGGTGAGCCCGTTGCTTACTAGAGTAACTCGGAAGCTTTGTGCTATTATTCCCCGGCTTGGTACTAACAGAGGAAACGACGCTAGGCGTGGCTGAACACGATGATTAGGTTGGTGAAATACCTGCCTACAAACCTACAGGTCGTAGCCGAACCTAAACCTAGCTGCGGAGGCAAGACCCCATTGTGATAAGACATCTCCGGACCTGGGGACTACTTACCTACCTACAGAGGTGGACATTCGCTTACACATGGGCGTTGCGATACCTGCGTAGTCCCTGCTGCGCTTGGGAATCTATAAGTCTTGATACCTACCTATTTATAGAGAGTCGGAGATATCGTCTGCACGTGGGAGAGAGAGAAACATAAGCCCGTTGAAACTAGGTATGGTTCTAGGGATAAGAGACTCGGCCAATCGATCTATCACGATCACAGTACCTAGTACCGATGGGTCGCGTGTGGGAATAATAAGATCTGGTTGTGATCTAAGAATACCGTAGCTATCTTAAGTATATACTAACATATGTTCACGCTCCAAAGCTACGGCGGGGCTGAAGAAGCCTTCACTAGGATGTAGTTATCATATCGCCCGCCCCGCTCCAACCGAGAATCTGTAATTCTATAGAAGTAGGCCGAAGAATATCTCCCGCTTAGCCGCTCAGTCACGGAGAGTCTCCGGATGACTAATAGGCGCCATCAACAAAGTCGCCATTCCCAACTTAAGGGTGTTATAGTGAGCGAAGGTCTTCGTTCCCCTGCGGGAAGGCTAGGCCGTGATAGATGAATAAGCCTTTTGACCTGAGCAGGTCGTTAAATTGCTCCAGCGTGCTATCTCTATCGCTGCCGTTCTATCCTCGTCGGACCTGCCATATTCGATTTGGCCTCGTATACGGAAACGTCGCCTCGTTTGAGGTTTTTATTTCCTTATCGGCGAGACTCTTTAGCATTCCGCCTTACGCTACGACGACTTCGTCGGGAACTAAAGCCCGGCGTTTGAGCCGAGAGACGACTATTACTATCTATGCGGTTTTACTGAGTTATAAACGAATATCGACAATGTTCGTAAATCTAAACGGCTATATATACGAATAATTATATTTCACATGTCAGTTGCTTATTTGACAGACCCAAAGTAGCAACTGGTAAATAAAACAACTTGTCTTTGTTGTTGTTTATGAATATGAACACCAATAGACTCATGAGGAAGGTAAGTAAGTCAAGATATCTTGCAACGAACTTAGAGAGGGGGAGAGAGAGGACTTTTGGCCATAGCTCCTTCACTATTAGGCCTCGATTTAGATATGACTCCTGTCGCTAGGTATAGAGTACTAGCATATTCTTACCGTTTGCTCCGAGCACTCGCCCGTCCTGAAGCAGTTTACTCGGTGCCGTACGCCGATATATAGTCTCTCAACTTACTCACCACGACGGGCGCGCACTGGTAGGTTCTTAGCCAGATACAACCAACGCAACGTTCATCCCTAACAGCAGGGCAGTGACCAGCATAGTCGTCAGGTGGCATAGGCAGAACACGACTAGTAAGGCTGCTATTCCATGCCCTCCTTGTACGGAGTGGCCAAGGAAATGATCCAGCGTAATGAAGGCGCCTCGGGAAGCGCGAGCGTCGCTACCGCAAGCCGAAATCCCCTTCCCTCTCCTCTCCCCGCTACTCGTCGGCGTCGAATAAGTCTGTTAGCACTTAGGGCGCAAGCGCTGGTACTATTCGGCCGCCATATGACGTAGTTCCTACTACTATATGTTGAGATGTATAGTGACCCCCGACGAAAGCAGATGATTGGAAAGACAGAGGAGCTTCGATGACCGCCCGGAATTCATCGAAAACCCGAGACTGAGGTGTGTGGCACACGCGGCTAGGGATGATTCTTCGGGTGTGAGCCTTGGCCTGTTTTGGCTGCATCCGTTGCCCTAGAGGCATCTTGCACGGCTGAGGGAGACGAAGAGAGAGCGGTTTATAATGGTTATAATGGTGCCTAGAGGATAAATGCGACTGGAAACTAGGTAGTCTTTGTGAACTGGTAGAGACTTCCAATCGTCCTGGTTGAACGATGGTAACATATCTAGCTCATTTCATCATGAATAGAAAAGGATGCACGTTTGTAGTGTTTAGATAAGTTGATCGATCAAGCTCATCTCATACATCTTTTTCGGACCAGAGTAACTAACCTACTTCAGATACTTGTTAGTACACTAAGTCGGAGCTCACCTTGCTTGTAGCGGCTCCCATAACATGTTAAATAGAATGCTCTTTAGCTAGGTAGAAGCAGTCCCTCTGACTTAGTGTTGAGGGACAGCAAATCAGTTTGAGTTGATATTACTAGAGGTAGGTAGGTATATTGAATGAGAGATCCGGTAATGCTAACACCCGAAAGCTTGGAAAGTTAAGTGCCTTGTATGTATGAATAGACGTGGATGTACATAAAAATTGACGTATCATTGGCTGGAGTCAATCCGTATCTGATATAGTAAAGACGGGACCCTTGAAGTCTGACCAATAATGGGCAGCTAGCCCCAGTCAATGTAACGTCAGATTACCTACACTACGCCCCCTGTTTTAATGTTATTCAGTGGTTCTTATAGTGAATTTATGCGTTTGTTGAAAAACCCCTAGGACGATCAAGCACGATCTTATAGAAATGTACTTGTCTATATGATTATGGCTCTAAAATACTTTACCTGGCCTTGTTAATATTGAAACAATACCTTGTAGTATACCTTGTAGCGGTAGTTTTCCGCTGTACCTCTCCACCGCGGAATTGAACACTAAAACAGGGGCCGACCTGTAGGTAGAGCCCAGCTTAGCTCTACAGTACATACTGAGAGGTATCCGTGCAGCTTTAGCTGGCCAGGGGAAACGAGACCATCTAGTGTATGTACAGTGGGGTGACCACGGGTAGTCAGTAGCCATGTTGCTGTTGCGTCAACCCCCGCCAGAGGTACACAGCCAGAGCTACACACAGTGTGTAGGTATCCATGTGTAGGTATCCAGCTCCGCAGCTCCGTACACCTACGGATCACATACCTTGCCATCTTCCAATTCATCTATCTGGCACCTTGGCTAAGCCTCCCTGCTGGGTATTTGAGACTCTTCTTCCTTCTTGTATTCCTGCTATTCTTTGTCTCTCTAGATCCCATTGGATTTGTCTTTCAACTCCGTACGATCACCATCCCATCTCCCCCAATCTCCCCCAATCTTGCGTCACATCCTGCGAGACATCTTGAGTCCAGGAACAAGAATTACTCGCATTGGGGTCGGAGTCTTGTGTTCAGAGTCTTGTGTTCAGATATCTAATCTTACGGCGCCTAGGTTGACAACCACGAACCCCGGACCCGAAACCTTGATCCAATTGGATTACAACAACGGCCGTTATGGCATCGGCGTCGTTCGGAAAGCTCAAGCGTCGTAGCACCGACCTGCTGAGTTCTCTCCCTAACAACATGCCCTCCATGCCCTCCATGCCCTCCATGCCCTCCATGCCCTCTATTCCCCGTATGCCACAGCTACCTAGCATGTCTCGCAAGGGGGGCCACTCAACCATGAAGGGCACATGGCAACACATCTCCATCCCGCCTCTGCCACGCTCTTCGCATTCGCTCGACGTCGTTGCCGGCAACGCATACATCTTTGGCGGCGAATTCGAGCCTCGGAAGCCTGTTGACAATTACATGCACGTCATAACACTGCCTTCAAGCAGTGCTTCGGCCGACTATTACATCGTAAAGCCTAGACCAACTCCTAAGGATCGGCATACTGAGACAACACCTCAACCCATCTCTGAGGAGGACGAAACCGCAGCTGAGCTTAATGACCCGCTAACCGATGTTCCGCTGTCCTCTCCACCACCGACTGCGGCGACACACCCTGCTGCGGAGGAACCCTCCTCGGCCACCTCCGACAAAGGCAAAGGTCCGGCCCTTGAGTCCGAAATCCCTTGCGCTCGCGTTGGCCATGCTACCGCCGTGATCGGTTCCCGTATCTTCCTATTTGGTGGCCGCAATGCGGCAGCTTCCTCTGAAACGCTCGACGAAAACGGTCGTGTCTGGGTCTTCGAGACCAAGACGCACACCTGGTCATACCTAGATCCGCACCGCAACAGTCCTATCCCGCCGGCACGAAGCTATTTTCCTGCGGTCGCGACAGACAAGCCGCGCGATTTCGCGATCAAGCCCGTACGACGGTCTTCAAGCTGGAAGGAGTGGGCCGAGGGCGACTCGGCCGAGGTCGGAATCCCGCAGCGGCCCATCGCCGGTAGCATAGCCGCCCACGCGACCGACGAGGAGGACGCAGGATTCGGCACCTTCATCATCCACGGGGGCTGCATAGCGAGCGGCGGGCGCACGAACGACGTGTGGGCCTTCGACGTGCGCAGTCGCACCTGGAAGGAGCTCCCGTCGGCCCCGGGCCCGGCCCGCGGAGGCGCAGCGCTCGCCGTCGCCAAGAGCAGGTTGTACCGATTCGGCGGCTTCGACGGCAAGACTGAGCTGGGCGGACAGCTGGACGTGTTGGAGCTCGCGCTCGACGAGTTCGACGACCGTGTCAGCAAAGGCGAGGTCGGCGTGTTCGCGCGCGGCGAGTGGCAGTCCCTAGCGCCACCGACCGGTGGCGACGAGACGGCGAAGCTCGTGTCGACGGAGGAGTGGCCTGGCAACCGCAGCGTCGCGAGCCTGGAGCTCGTGCTCGGCGGTGGCGGTCGCGAGTACCTGGTGCTGATGCTCGGCGAACAGAGCCCTAGTTCCGCCGGCCACGCCGGCGCCGGCAAGTTCTGGGCCGACGTCTGGGCCTTCCAGGTGCCCCCGGTGGGCATGACGGTGGCCGGCGTCGCCGACGCAGTCCTGCACGCCGTCGGCCGCCGGACGGGCGAGGGCAAGTGGACCAGGGTCGCCACCGGCCCCTGCGACGCCGACGACGACCTCGACGTCCGCGGGCCCGGCCCCCGCGGCTGGCTCGCCAGCGCACCCCTCGGCGACCTCGAGGAGAACGCCGTCCTGGTCTTCGGCGGCCTCGCCGATACTAATCAGAGATTGGGTGACGGGTGGATTTTCCGACTCGGCTAGGTAACCCGCCGCCTCCACTTTCTATCTATCTGGTGCGAGAAAAAGAACGTTGATGTCCGAATTTCTTACGTAGTGCTGTAACTAACTACATAACTAGCCTAAGGGTGAGTGAGGGTGGACGGACGGACGATACGATATGATATGACGTAATGCGATGTGTTGCGATTAGCGAATTTGGTTCTGGTTCGAGTTCACGTTCGGAAGAGAGAAAGCAAGAAATATTGAACGATATATATGATGAGCTGTCGCTAACGGTAACTAACCCCTTGCGAGGAATTTGGATACATGAGATATACATATTGGTATATACTACAGTGCGCGAGAGCGAAATAAACAAGTAAAATGATAAGAAATGAATAAAATAAAATAAAACAAGCAAAGCAGGTTTCCCTTTCTATTTGTGACTTGATCAATACAGAGAGATATAAGATAGAGATGTAGCTCTTATTATGTACAAACAGAGCACACGGCAGCCAATGACTCGCTCGCTGGCCATGCTCGTATGTATGTTGTTGTCCCCTTCGTCTTCGTCGTCGTCGTCGTCGTCATCGACCGAGGTCCTCTTTTCTTCTTCATCTTCATCTACTTATTTTCTCGGCCGCCTCTCTCCCCTCTACACCCCTGCTCCCATCTATCCTACAGGTCCTGCCTCGTGGTCTCGACGCCCCACGGCTCGCTCGTCAGATTCGTCTGGCCGGCGCTGTTCTCGCAGGTCTGGCGGCCGCTCAGGGGGCCCGGGGACGGCACGTTTTTCTTGACTTTGCTACTGGTGTCGGCACCAGAGGTGGCGCTGTCGCGGAGCGCCGTCAGCAGCTGCCGCGTGGTCTCGGGCGTCAGGTCCTCGTAGTAGTCGTCGTTGATCTGGATCATGGGCGCGTTGACGCAGGCGCCCAGGCACTCGACCTCGATGAAGGTGAAGAGGCCGTCGGCCGTCGTCTCCCCCTGCTTGATGCCCAGGTGCTCCTTGATGGTCTTGACGATCGCGTCGCTGCCGCAGCCGCCGAGTTGGCAGGGTGTCTGTTTTGCGGGGGAAGAGAGGTGGTGTTAGTACATACGTTCTATCTGCATTGGCGGTAGTGCGGATGGGTTGATGGGTAGGTGAGTGGATGGGCTGCTTGAGGTGCGGTTTGCCCGGAGTTCTGTCTGTATTTTGTCTGTTCATTCGCGGATGGTGAAATCCTCCTCTCCTCCCTCCTTGTTTCCCGTTTGTCCTCCTCTGCACGATATAAAAAAGAAGGGCCCTAAGGTCGAAACATGCCGTAATCGCATGTCCACTTTCCACCGGAGAAGGAGGGTTCGCAGATAGCGGGAATTAACTCACCGTAGTGCAGGCCTGGACGTGGAACTTGCCGACGGGCGTCCGGTTGTACATGGTGTAGAAGGAGGCTACCTCGTAGACCCGCGTGGGGGGCATCTCGAGGAGCCGGGCGACCTCGTTCATGACGGAGATGGAGGTGAAGCCGTGCTGGCGCTGGCCCAGGTCCAGCAGCGGCATGACGGCGGCCTTCTTGTATTGCGGCGGATACCGCTTCAGGATCTCGGCGATGATGGCTTCATTCTGCGCCGTGAACTTGAACGGTATGTCTGGGTTGTTGTCGGGTGTGTTTCGGTGCTGTGCGATGAGGGTTTAGTGTCAGCGGTGCGGTCTTAAAGTGACAAATATCGAGGCTGGTGTAGGAAGCAGCGTGAACGGCGGAAGGGTGGACTCGGACTCGGATAAGGTAGAGAGCCTCGATCTACGTCCAACCCAATCCCCAGTCGGTTTGGAAGCAATGCAAAGTGCAATCTATAGAGGGACGAGGCAAGAGACGTACAACTGCGAGAGCGTCGCTTCTTCTGGGGCTAGCGGCCGTGAAAGCACGAATTTGTGATCGGGGAGCTCGAGATGCCGAGCGGGCAGCGGTTCTGAATAGTATAGGGGCGAGTTTCGAGGCCATGTTGAGGGTTATGGACTCAATTGGCGAAAGACGGCGAAGCTGTATAGCTCAGTTCGGAATGTTGGTTTGGAGGGTTCAATTGATGATGATGGCTAAGGTGACTTTCCGGACCCAATCAGCTTGATTGTGTTGGTCAAAAGGCTCCACCCGGCGCCACCCGGCGCCACACGGCTAAACCCCGGCTTATCATCTCCTTCCCTTGACAGGACAGAGCGAAATTTCTCTACGGTTTGTATTCACCAATCAATCCCAACTAAATGAACTGCACATGGATTCGATCATATTGTCAATTGAATGAATTGCTAGTTGCACCCCTATTACTGAGAACTTCCCCTCATAGTCCCTGTTCCTACATTGCTGCCATTTACTCGGTAGACCCATCTCGTCAAGTTGAAACCAGTGTGCTACAAGTAGAGAAAACAACCACTTTGGACTAAAACCATAAATCAGCTAGGGGAACAGTCTTCCCTCACTCAGTCCTTCTCTTCGGCCTTCTTCTCTTCTTTGGCTTCACCGTTGGCGGGTTTGGCATCCTCCGCCGGCTTCTCCGCCGCAGGCTCCTCCTCGGTCTCAGCCCCCTCGCCCTCAGCCACCAGCTTCTTCACAGCGTCAACCGTAGCGGCCGGGCCTCCTGCTTCAGCAAGGAGGACCTTACCGGTCTTGTCGACAGCGAAGACGCCACGGGTGGTGCCCTTGGGGGCTTTCTTAAACCCAATGGCATCGATCAAGGTAGCGCCTTGGTCGCACAGAAGTGGATAAGGTAGGTTCTGCTTGGTCTTGAAGGTGGTGTTGGCCTTTGGGGAGTCGGTTGAAAGACCATATATGGCAAGACCACCATGAGTCAATGGTTCGTATGAGTCTCGGAAGAGACAGGCTTGGTTCGTGCCTGATATCAGGTTAGACATTGCTGGTGCGGAATCTGCATGAAGCCCGGATCAAGCTTACAGCCTGGAGTAGAGGCCTTGGGGTAGGTGAAGAGCACGACCCCAGACTTGCTCTCGTCGACCAAATTCTTTAAAGTAGTTTTGGTGCCATCGTTGGTCTCAATTTCGCCACCGAATCCCTCGAGGGTGATAGTGACACCGACGACAGGCTTTGCGGGCTTGGGGGAGCCGTTGGCGCCGGCGGACTCGGCTGGCTTCCCGGCGACAGCTTCCTTGACCTTGGCAGCTACCTTTGAGGCCTTGGATTGCTTTTTGGCGGGCGGCGCTGGAGCGGGCGCAGGCGCTTTGCGCTTTCTAAGCTCGACAGGCATTACGTGGCAACACACGACTAAATAGCACGGTAAATGGCGATAAATTGAAATATAAAAGCTCAGAAGTGATCACCGGGCAAAGGCGACGGTATAGGAGCAATTTGATGCTAATTCAGGCGAGGTTGGATGAAGCACTGATGGGAGCAAGAGTAGGAGGTCGTGAGGTTGAGGTCGGCAAGGTTACAGGTAAACACGAGGTTGTCACGGGATGTGACCAATCAAGTACGACCATTACGACAGCTTCCCTATTTCCTAGGTCGAGCAGGGATGTGGACTGGGAAATGGTGGTGGTGTCACCGCTCGCAGGGGCTTTTATGATGCCGACAATTTTAATAACCCCGTTCGATAAGCTTGACGTGATGGCCAATCTGTATGTATGTATGTACGCACTTAAATTTGAGTGTGAGGTACGAAACCTTAGGAGTTGAGGCACGTATCAGTAGGTAGATATTGCGGGTGCGTGTGTGGAGTGGCTTTTCCCCTGAATGGTCTAACCAGTAGGTACACAAGGTATCTGACCATACCAAGTAACCATACGTCAATGTTTGGTAGCATTAGGTTGGCGGCTTAATATACTACGTACAAAACGGGGACTACCCCTCCTATCAAATCTACAGTAAGTCGTAGTCTATTGCCCGAGTTAGGTGTGTGTGACCCATGTCTCAGGAAGCACATACGTACGGATCCGTAATAATGTACATAATTTAAAGGCTTCCGTCCACTCCCATTAATCAATCGTAGTATCTATTAACGTAAAAGAATTTAGACACTCATATTTGATTATTACAGCTCTAATAACTCTATAATACTCTCGATTACGGGCAGAAAATGAATAGTCGACGCAACATGCGTCTAGTGTTTAGCGGTATTTATCCAGCCATCGAAAGCTTACTCAATAAGGTTGGACAAAAACTCCCACGTCTATCTTCGTGCCGTTAAAATATAGTGAACTCATTGCGCTACATCCTTAGGTTAGTGTTTTGTCATACGTTAGTCGACATGCCTTGAGTGTAGAAACATACAAAGATGCGCTGCCAGCTACCTAATTTATAAGTCGTACATTTCCTTAATGCTGGCCTAGTCAGTTTCGTACTTGTTTGCATTGGTTAGGACATGTACATATACTGTTGAAAATTTATAGAACCCGTATTAAATCCGTTACCTCCTTAGAACCGTTAGAGGCAAGTGGATTAATAGTTTCGTCCTATGTAGCAGTCGGCTTCCATCAACGGGACTTGGGACTTGGGACTTGCTCCTTCAAACATATTGGCAGCTCGAGCCTCCGAGTGAACTCCTTCGAAGCCAACGTCAATACGATAAGGCAACATTCTCGTTTCTTGTATCAATTGAAAGCCTTGACAATTTGACGGAGCAATGCTGCAAGGACTTCGACAGACACGAGAGCTATGAAGCTACTGAGCACATATCCCGTCCTTTTTTCTTGGTCGTTTTTCGACACATAGCCACACATCTAATTCTTGATGCTGAATCGCTCGAGTGAAACAACTTTAACTGAACCAATAATGTTACTACGTTAAGGAGACATGTATTATCAATGCCTATTTTAGAAATAAACATCCATCCACAGCTGAGACACAACCAGGATTTTGTGTTTAGCAGTCACTCTTGATAAATCTCGGACAGCACCCAATGTCCATGGCAGCTAAGGTCTATGTTAACAGGCACGATGAAATAGAAATCGAACGAGACAAGACATCATGAGGGAATGCAATGATATATATAGCGATTTACATAAGCCCGGCTGCGTTCGATTTCAGCCGGCAGAGCATTGGAGGCCGGCTAAGATGCCTGAATATCATACCGCGTGGCATGGGGCGTATCTCAAATTTCTCCCTCCCTCTGGAATCACAAACTTCATTCGACCTTTCTTATCTTTGGGTTGTGTGTAATCGAGAGGATCAGACTAGAATGGCTGGATGCGAATCACCCACCTTCTCTCAACCCACTCTCGAAGGAGCCGCTGTCGTATCACTATCTGCACAGTTGGTGACGAACTACAGCCGCCAGGTGACGCCGACGTACTACCCTAATCACAACGGCTTAAATGTCACGGGCGTTAGCTTCTGCAACGTCACTGTTTCTTACACCCATGAAGGGCAGGATGACCTCGTAGGCGTCGAAACCTGGCTACCGGTCGAAGATTGGAACGGCCGTCTCCAAGCGGCTGGAGGCAGCGGCCTGGGCCCCGGCCGTTTCGACATGAGCTATGGCGGTATGGCCGGCGCCGTTGGCGAAGGCTACGCTACGGCCAGCACCGACGCCGGCATCCCCAATCCGCTGGACCCCTACTCTTGGGTATTAGAAAGCCCCGGCAAGGCCAACGACGTCCTACTTCGACATTGGGGCGGTGATATTCTCAACGATATGGTATCACGACCCTTTTAGCTAGCCAGGATATAGAGAGTCTAACATTACAGTCAGGCAATCATTGCGAAGAGTGTCATACGTGACTTCTACGGAAAGCCACCAGATTATTCGTACTTTAATGGCTGCTCTCAGGGTGGTCGCCAGGGGTTCGAGACGGCCCAGAAATACCCGACTGCGTACGACGGCATTGCCGCGTCTGCGCCGGCCATCCACTGGGCTGAGTGGGCGCCCGCTAGTGAGCAACATTCCGTCATACCTATTATATCCTTTATATTCTGTGTCAAGAGCAAATTTTCCCTTTTGGAGTTATACCCGGCAGTTGAAAACTCCAGACAGGTCTTGGAACTCCTGATAATCCACCACGCTGTTCAGAAAGCGAACATGCTGACTCTCGATGCTGCAGTGTACTGGCCTCAAGTGATCATGAATACCCTGGGTGAATATCCGCATGGTTGTGAATTTGACTATATCAAGAATCTTGCCATTCAGGAATGCGATGGTAACGACGGGGTCGTCGATGGGATTATTTCGGACCCTATAGCATGCTCCTTTGATCCCTTCCCCCATGTCGGGACCAATTTCACATGTGCCCCAGAACAGAAGACCATGGAGTTGAGTCAGATAGCAGCCACCGTTGCTAATGCCAGTTGGGCTGGCCCAACAGACTCGGAAGGTAACTTCATTTGGTACGGGTTCACTAGGGGTACTGACCTCATCGGCGGTATTTCGGGACAAGGGGTTGCCGCAACGACCTGTAACAACAATACCGTATGTAAGGGCAACCCCATACCACTCAGTTATCAGTGGATTCAGCTATTCGTCCAGAAAGATCCAGCGTACGATTACGCTGCCATGACGCGCGAGGATTTTGCCGAGATAATGCGGCGATCAGGAGAGGAACTCGACGCCTTGGTCGCAAGCAGCAACCCCAATCTCACAGACTTCTACCAAGCCGGCGGAAAGATGATGACATATCACGGACTGGTACGTAATTGAATCTCCACCTCTGCCTCTCGGTGCACTTGCTCACGTCCTTCCCAAACGCCAGTATGACCAGTTTATACCCATCCAAGCTACCGAGAAGTACTACGACGACATGGGACAATTCGTGCCGAACGTTGAGGATTTCTACCGCTTCTACGAAGTCCCAGGTCTGGCACACTGCTCTGGGAACGGACAACCAACAATGGTTTTCGACGCGCTAAGAGCGTGGGTTGAGAACGGAACGGTGCCCGGCACCCTCCCCACGGCGTTAATCGACGCGGATGGGAAAAGGAATGATAGAATATTGTGTCCGTATCCGGAGAGAGCTATTTTCGTGGAAGAATGCGGGAATTCGGCGAATGCTACTTGCTTCACTTGCGTTGGCCGTTAAAGTACTTTACCTAGTAAGATGGGTATTTCTGAGCAGAGACTCGTATGTACAGAAACTTGCTTGAATTGACCTGTTGGAAGCTGCCAAACTCAACCTAACTCCGCTGACCCAAATAACCTGGTGACTCCAAATACTTCTCAGGTAAACTCGTTTATTTCCTAAACTCTCGAGACTTTTCTCGAGAATGATTACAGCTTCTGCGTTGGCAATTGAATCTTGATCCATTATTTAGATGATGTCGCAAAACGACATGCCGTTAATGCTAAGCTAGCACAAACGGTATATATACACTGCGACATATGAGGTGAAGTGAGATGAGGTGAAGTGGCTTGAGAAGTTGTCTGTCATAAGCCTCCAGGTTGGACAGGCTCGTTCACTCAATCTTCCTGAAGTGTGCGTTCAGCACCCACCTACATGACCTTTAGCAAGAACCTCGTCATATAACCTCGAGTTGTTATTCAAGACCCACGCGAATGGCACCTTCGTGCGGTATTCCGTCCGACCAGAACCCATCGAGGGACAACGTGGTTCGAGGAATCCTATGATAAGCTATGAGCAGCCAGAACCCGAACACCGCCTTCGCCAGCAGGTCCAGGACGGCGTAAGCGATAATCTCATGGTCAACGCTGATGAGACGCGCGGCGTCGGCAACGGCCCATATGCTGGGACAATTAGCACGTTTATCACGGGATCGAGCCACGCAACAAGGGGCTTCCGGGCGCTCGCTCACATAGGGTATACGGTCCACACGAGAAAGGCGTAAAGCGCAATAGTCCCAAATAAAGTCCTCGTCTTAGAGTCCCTGTTCGCGACGGCGTCGCGGCCGTTGAACCCGACCTGGTAGACGACGTTGAGGTAGGCGAGACACGCGAAGGCGTACCAGCCCCACGCCTGGGCTTCGTCTCGCGAGAAGGCCGCGAAGAGGCCCGTCAGCATCATGATGAGGGCCGATACCGCCGTGACCAGGATGCTGGCGCCGTTGATGCCGGCGAGGAGACTGAGGTCCAGCAGGAGCAGCGGCGTCGTGAGAGACCACTGGCTTCTACGGTTAGTATGTATGTGGATTTCTACGGGGAAAGGGGTTGGTCGCGGGTGTGAACTTGCGTCGACGTAGCGGGCCCAGTAGATATCTCGTTTCACGATCTCTTCGACCACGCCCTGGCTGGTTCGCTTCGTCACGTACTCGTGTGTGGTCACGCCGTCGCCCGTAGCCAGGGCATAATAAGACAGGAAGGCAAACGTGGTGACTAAAGCTGTGATAACGTGCAAGATCCGTTTTTGCTGTCGACCGTTATTGTTATTATTTGCTCTCTCTTGAGAGGGTTTCTGGGTCATAGTCGGTTGGGTCTCCTACCACTGGAGTTCGGTATGCCATGCCGTAGAAAACTAGCGAAGACAACCCCATCAGGACACAGACGACCCTAACATGTCACAGTAAGCAACTGTACTATGTAACTAAGACAAGTGTAGGTGAGTACTCACCAGAGTGTCCTCTGTCCCACCTCGCTCGAAGCCTCATAGTAAACTCGAGGAATACCGGGGATTACAGGAGGCAACGACGTGTGGCTATTGATAGGCGGAGGTACTAGAGTACCTATTCGAGCAGTGCCACCCGGAATCTCCTGCGGAATGATCATGGCGATGATATATTAACGTATCTAGATGTCTCTGATGCTTGAAAGTCGTGATATTTCAAAAGATGCTGGCCAGTCAACCAAACTTACAGACCCAAGCACATACTCAACAATCTTCCCGGATAGCTTCGGGGGACGTGCAGGATAACACGATCATGGTATCACAGTCACAGCGGCCAGCGCCTTTACACATTAGCTGCCTAGAATAAGGCGTTTTCAATAAAGTGGTGTCGTCACTCTGAGCTGGAATGTGTAAGAGCTTGACCAATCAAGATCTCGCACTACCTATGCCCGAGTTTAGTATTTAGCTGCAGCCTGATCGGCTCGTCAGATACAATAATTCCATCGGAATATCTCTGAGCGAAGTATCGTGTAGCGATTAACCTGTGTGGGTTTGAAGTTCTTGTGAGGTAGTCTCACGTTCCAAGCAAGCCGCGCTAGCACTCTGAATAGTACTACAAAGACGAGGACCTCTTGCCGAGACATACGCGGCTACAGCTAACAGAATGAATATATGCGGAGCTTTTTGAAGTGACGTTTTATGTAGCGTTAGTTCACCAGGTAATTGGTTATATAGGTTTGTTAGCTTATAGAAGAGTCATTTTTTTTCAGCTTGGTAAAGTAGATCCTGTGTGTATTATTGAGAGGCGTCTCGATAACTAAACCTGACTTCTGGATGTCATTGAAGATTAGATAGGGCAACGTTTAGGAGTTAGTTATGGCATCTCCCTTGGCTTATTTATTCAAAGTGGTTATACATATTCTCTAAATCAGCCATGATACAGTTCATCCTGTCTTCTCGAAATCTTAGCTAAGCAACCATTCATCTACTTCTTATTAACTACCTATGCTGAACAATACTTAGGATTAACCATCTGACCTACATGAATGTGTTGCTTATACGTGGTAGTACTTTTAGGCAAAGCGAAATAACTTTCAAGTATACATGTATAAGAAATTAAAACTAATGAGAAGGACTATAGCTAAGAATCACATTCAACATGAACATAGTTTAATTACTACAAATCAAGATAACCGGGTGAATTGAGAAGTTGCAGTTGCATGAAACATATGAAATAAAGCAATTATTTCATTTTTCTCCCTTGTCTTTCCGCATGTAGTGACTAGTCGATTAAGGTAACATGCTGTTTACCGCATTTTAGGTAGTGTGAAGCAGCGTGTTCCAGTTGATGCACCTAATCTACTTATCTACTTATACCTAGGTAGGTAGTCAGGTACTTATATCTACGTAAAAAGCTCTAATACAGAAGTCCATTACGACAAATCCGCCAAAACTCCATATTAAATATTCGAATCTAAAAGTATACAGCTATATATTAAGTATAAATAAATAAATAAATCAATAAATACTTAAGTTATATACGATAGTTTATTTATATCCTATATATAAAATAAATATTATTAATAATAACCTTATATATTAATTAATATAATACTATTATAAAGCTATTATAAAGCTTTTTTATCTATATAAAATTAATACTATATAATAAATCCTTATTTATTATTAATTAAAAAAGTAAATCGTATTATTTACCGATAAATTTTTAAATGTATAAAAAACCTATAATAGTTCCTTATTACTATTATTATTAATAATAATAACTTTCCGTTTTTCCTTTTTAATAATAAGGCTACCTATATAAAATATAAATAAGGCTTAACGTTATATAAAGCGTTAAGGAATAAAGTTTAGTTAGTAATTAATATATTTACTTATATAAAATATAGGTAAATTTTATAAGTTTAAAAGCCGGTTCGAAATATTATTTTTTACCTTTTAACGGCGTACGGATTTTTTTTTACGATCGAAATTATTTTATTTTTTTTCGTTATAAATAAAATTATATTTTATTTCTATATTCGGCTATTTATAATTATAATATATATTTTTTTAAAGGCTATAACGTATTTATATATAATAACGGAATAAATAAAGAAATTTATTAAGCGAGTTTTATATTTTCCAATAATATTAAAAATATAATATACGATTAATAGTTTCCTAAATATAAATTAATATTACGTTTATATATAATTATTAATAGATAATAAAAACTTACGCCTAATTAATTTTTTATTAATATATAATTAGTATTTATATAAGTTCGATATTTACTATATTTATTTAAAATTAAATATAAAACGTACGAACGGTATAAATAAAAAACGGTATAATAATTTAACTATTTTTTTTATATATACGGAATTAAAATTTAATACTATTAGCTAAAATATTTATACCGGTTATTAAAAATAACTTTCGTTTAAATTATACAATATTAGTTTATATATATATATTAAATATTAAAATAAAATAAAGGTAAAATATATAGGTTATAATATATATAAATATAAATATTAAAGTATATAAAAAGTATTAATATAATAAAAGAAAAAGGTATAAATTAAAATACGTATAAATATAAATATTAAAATATATAAAAAATATCGATATAATAAAAAAAAAGGTATAGATTAAAATATATATAGGTATAAATATGAAGGTATATAAAAGGTATTAATATAATAAAAAAAAAGTATATATTATTAAATACGTACGGCTAAATAAAAAAAAAATAATTACGTTTATAAATAATAGAAAAAAATTATAGGGTATTATATATCCGTATAAAAAAAAGAAATATAAATACCGGTTTAATATATATTTTAATATTTTTAATATTAATAGAATTATTATCGATTTTTTTTAATTTATAATTATTCGGAATTTTACTATTTTTATAATAAAGCTAATAAATATTAATTATAATAATAAAAAATAGGTTTAATATAAGTATATATAATAAAAATATGCGAAATTAAAGCATTACTGTTAAATGGCCTCTATTATACGTACGTATAAATTACGATGGAATCGCAATTTATAGTAATAATCTGTTATTATTAAATTAAAAGGTAAAAGTTGTGGGCTGCAGTAGTGGGGATTTAGTTACCACTATTAAGGTCCCGCAGGTTATGTAACTACATTACATAACTACGCTAAACCTAATCTAGATTAGCCTATTATAGATTTAACTATAATGGTTTAATAATAATGGTTTAATACTGGGTACTTTTTATTTTATCGTTAAAAAACGCGTTTTACGGCCTTAAATCTATTTATTTCCCTTTTATATAGATATCCCGTTTTTTTTTTATATATAACCTTATTATGTAATATATATAACGTTATATTATTCCCATAACGTTACCTTATTTTATCTTATAATATAGTAATCCTATTAACGAAAGCTTCGATTTATACGGTAAGTCGATTTGTTAAAATTAGCTTTTCGAAAACTAAATTCGGGGTTTTTTTTATAAACGCATTTAATAGATTATTTTTACTATTTATCTATTTAATTTTTAATATTTTTTATCGTTTATATAATTTTCGAAATAATATTATATCGATTATTAGCTTTTTTTTTAATATTATTTCTAATTTAATTAGGTATTTATATAGTAATTTCGAATTTATATAAATAATTATAGGTATTTATAATAATTTAAAAGTATTGGTAATTTAGTTAATTATTATATTAAATATAATAATATTATTAAAATTTAAAATTATTTTATATAATTTATTCGTTAGTATATTTTTAATAACTTTTTTATATTTAATTAAATTTTAATAGATTATATTATTATAAATTGTAAAATTTATATCTAATCGAATTTTAATTATTAATATAATAATAAATTTTAATTAAAAATTAAGGTTTTTATTATTTATAAACGATTTATTTATAAAAATAAATAATTTAATATTATTAAAATCTAAAAGTATATATTTTAGTCCTTTTTTTAAGTTATTTATTTATTATTCGATTTAATTATTAAAGGCGTTAATATTTTTATTTATTAGCTATATAATTTATATTACCGTTAATAGATTAAATAATGCCTCCGGTTAATAAATTAAGGCTATATATATACCTTTTATACGTTAAGTAATATATTATTATAGTATATTAATTGTTAATTTATCGATTTTTTATAGTTATTAGCTTTAACTATATTAAATAAATATTATATTTTTTTTTACGAATTAAATTCGGCTATTATTAAATTTAATTTTTTATATAGTAGTAAGGTTTATTTTTAGTTTTATACGGAATTTAGCCTTTTTAAGTTTATCTTTTTTTAGTTTTAAAAAACTTTCCGTAGTAATATTAAAAGTATTATCGGTTTATAGTCCTATAATGATAAAATTTTCGGCATTTCCGTAAT